>NMRB01000485.1:256690-278717 GCA_002633025.1 Notospermus geniculatus
TAGTCTCGCGTCACCAGCCTCTCTCTCTTACAGGAGAGAGTCTGGTAGCAAAGGCCAAAACTTTCGTTACCGCCAGGTGGCGAGTGTCCAGCTCAGAGCATCCGAATCTGATTGGCCAACGGCTGATTAAACATGGCTGCGCCCATGAAACGCATGATGAACGAATGAGTCTGAGGGAAAATTTGCCTTTTTAGCACGGAAGGAACGGCTATCCATGGTCATCGATTGCTGGAATAAGCCGATTGTACAATAGGACTTACATTTTGTGCCATGGATTAGGTCACTTCCGACCAGGGAGTCGAAGTTCAGCCAGACGGTAAATCGATCCTGATACAATACAATTCCACTTTATTTCATCAGCGATCCTCCTCAAACGGCCAGGCTCGATCGCTGTCTACATATCACTCGGTGAAAACCACGATAAAACGTGTTAAAAAGGTAACTTTGCCCTCGGACTATTTCGTTCCTTGTTCGTTCATCATGCGTTTCACGGGCGCAGCCATGTTTAATCAGCCGTTGGCCAATCAGATTCGGATGCTCTGAGCTGGACACTCGCCACCTGGCGGTAACGAAAGTTTTGGCCTTTGCTACCAGACTCTCTCCTGTAAGAGAGAGAGGCTGGTGACGCGGGACTAGGGATCCAATCATAAGCCATCATCGCATGTTTAACCGACGCCGCCGTAACACAATTTCTGATTGGCTATGATACGTGTACAAAATGTACACTGAATATTCACACTGGCGGCAGATTTCCAGAGGGCTTCCCCGAATCGGACATCTAACGCCGTCTATTTGTGATACTTTACGGAACGCATCAACTGAAGCAATTTCAGAGCGCGGGTAACGTATGGGCATGGGTAGCGGTCCCGGGGTAGCGGTTTGTACTGCGGGTGGGCGGAGTTTAATTCCATTAAAATCCACCAAACACCAAACCCAGAGACAACATTACCGGGAGAACGTCATCCACGAGACTATCATGGCTGATCACCATTTCGTGATCGCTACAGGTGGTTGCCGAGACCCTGGACCCCGGCGGCTGGCAGCGACTCAAAAATTTATCACAACTGACCTTTATTAGCAAGATCAAGCATGGATTTTCTCACAGTCCATTACGATATGGAATATTAGTTTTAAACCGAACCCCTGGGCAAATCTGCACATTTTCGAGAAGGAGATTAACCTGGTTTCCTGTGGAGCGGTTATGACTGTGTGGACACATTTTAGTCAATGTTGTAGAGGGACTTGGCTGCACATTTTGTGTTGTACGTTGATACAAACATGGATTCTATATTCATATTTCTTTCAGATGGATTCGAACGCCAGCATAAACTGCTTGCTCTAACAATTCCCATTCTCCTTTCAGATCGACCCAACAGCGACGGAAAGCTTCGATAGCAGTCACAACACAAACAGTCCATACTTGAATTAATTGGTGGATATTTCTGTGGTTTGACTCCAATGAGCCAGGACTGAGACGATTGATCGGTACATTTGAACCTAACCAGCTCAACAATTCTCACGGAACGTCACCAACAAGTGTCTCCACGATTTCTACGACAAAAACTCCAAGGTACTTCAGGTCAATTGAGATTCTACGGCTTGGTATCAAGAAAAAGTTGCTGTGTATACGTAGTCACAGGATATAACAAGGCAAAATCTTTCTGTTGCACCCGATCGGATAGAAACACATTCTGGTTGCCACTGTTTTTATGACTAACCTCATCAATTCCACACTTCAGCAACCTCTTCACATAACCTCAACCACCGGGAAATGGTACTTTATTACCAGAACAACCAGTTCGTAATAAACGATTTGTAGGAACCAAAATTCTCGAGGCGGAACCTTGTTAATGTACCGGTACCGATAGAGTTGTTCGGTTACAAGTATTGATTCGGTTGGAGCTACAGGGACTGGTTGATTGAATATATCCTTCCATGCTGGATTGATCACTGGAGTTGCTTTAGACACGGTGGTATAGAAAATCCTGCTGCACTTCGATGTGTCTTTCATTTCTTCATAAACTACAACGCAAATAGTGTTGAAATTAAAACACAGTTCAGCATACATTCAGATACATACCCGATTTCAGCGAGAACTTGCACCATTCATTCGGGATTATACCTTTGCTTACATTAATATCATACGTAACCAAAGGATATTCGAGCCAGCACGAATTCTATATTCTTGACAATCTGGTAGGATTGGCTTTTACAAATCAGTCCACGGACTCGAGGGGGTCACTTAGGACCAAGTATAGGTTGTCTTTGTCGGTGTTAGCGACGCAAGACAGTGTGAATTTTATGTTCGACTTAAAAGGACTGTCGTTTGTGAATCACCAGTGTTTTTAAAGGACCACGATATTGCCGCTTTTTGTCGGCAGCAGGCGCCACCGGCGGTGATTGCATCATTCTCCAATACCGTAGTATTGCCTTTCGCTCCAGTGTTGGAGAATGTGTGATTAGAATGCAATGCATACGTGGATACCCTAGGAACAAGAGTTACTCTACATGGGGCGAGGTTGATAAGTGGTACTTAACAACGTTGTCAATAGAGGTCTCCCTTAACGTGGGTATGTTTAGTGCAGGATAGAGAAGGAATGCAGTGCCCCTTTAAGAATTCAGCTGAAAATTTCCTTGCGAAGGGACTATCTTTTTGGAATTGCTGGTGTAACCAAGTTTGAAACATTTAATCGTCTCCTGGACTAGTTCCCTCTCTCTCCACCATTCATTTGGAATCTGGGACGTCATATATAAAAACGCCTCCAAGAGGACTGCAGTATGTTTAGCCGGAAGGGTCGTGCCGATATAACCCCCGACGATCCCTTGTTCTACGTCAGGTACGTCGGTTTCCAGCAGACGTTTAAAGCGAGCGGTAAGGGGTGTACGAGGCAGCCAGCCCAGACTCTCTGGGACCAGGCTCCTGAGGAGAGAAAAATGAAACGGATCGCACTCACGATCAGTTTGAATGGTATTACTATTAAAGACTTGGAGAACAGGAAAGCAGACGTCATAAAACATGATATCAAAGATATTTCCTACTGCAGCGCGGACAGGGAACGGTGCCCTCGGCTATTTTGTTGGATTTGTAAAAACAATGATAACAGCCAGTTGGAATGCCATGTCGTTTTGTGTAGTTCGCCGGAAAAGGCGCAAGCTATTGCTTTAGTGTTGTCGCGGGCGTTTCAGTTGGCTTATAAGGAATGGAAGCAAATGAAAGCACGGGTTCAACGAATGCATGGGAATAAAAGGCGAATGCGTACTCAGAGTGATCAGGCGATACCCAGTACTTCTAAGCAATTGGTGACCGTCAAGGCGAGGACTCAAAGTGCTGGTGATGCTGAGAAGGCGGTGTCCCAAGGTCAGGATACGGAAGAAGTCCCGTCCCCAGGTTACCAGGGCTCTTTGAATAGTATTGAAAAAGAAAAGTCTCCGGATGGGGCCGGGGAGAATGGCGGTGAATCGAAAGCGAATGGACTCAGCGAAGAGGCCGTCAACGGGATGGACAAACTGAACGTTGCCGGCGAAAATGAAGTGATTGTAGACAGTAGTGGATCATCTTTCGGTGAAAATGACTCGATTATTGACTTTGATTTTGAAAACTTTTGCTCGCAGAATCAGAATGTTTTGGCGATGATGAAGGGGGATGTGGTCTCTGAGCTGCCGGGGGTGTCGGAGGTGAGCAGTGCTGTCAACACTCCATCCAGCTGAAATAAGCCCCACGACAAGACGGGGACAAAAGCCGTGATATATCTGGAAAGCCAGCAGCACTATTACCAGGCGATATCGCAAGCGATCTGATCGCCAGCGAGCAAAATCGGCTGTTGACGCCAAATGTGCGCTGACAGCGATGCGTGGAATCTTCTCGCCAGCGATTTTCGCTCACTGTCAGGCAATACCAAAACCGATATCGCCGAGTCTGCAGTGGCTGGCGAGAAGATCGGTGGCGAGTAGACAGCTTGCGATGTCGCCTGGTGTGCTGCTGATTGAGTGTGCCCTCTACAAAGCAAAACAATCTGTAACACAGCTCATTACTCGTGTCAACACGGAGTGATCGCAGGACATGGAGAAGAATCCAAATGACAACACCACTGACCCATTTCTGATCGGCCTTCATTTTAATTTCCTGTTCTCTGGGGCTCTTTCGCCACAAATGTCTGTTTACCATTGTGATTATTTGAGGTTGTTTTGTGCCAAAATCTTTATTTTCTTGGGATTAAGGTGATCACCATATCTTTGACCGGTGGGCATGGCAAAACTTCAAAGGACGATCGTTATCATCCGCCTCAGTGGTAAACCGTCATGAAACTCCCCACGCAATTGTGTACCACGCCCTTTCGGTTTACCCACTCTCCACAATTGCTTCACTTCCTAAAATTTTCTGCAGTTGGTCAACAGATGGCGCTGAGAGAGTCGACCAATGAGAGCACCGAGCAACCCGTAACCAAGCTGGGCCTGAGACACGTTTTCATTGGGTGAGCAGATCATGTGATCTAGAAGCCATGGTAGCACAAGAACATCCGTTGCCAACGAGCCAAAGAGTTTCTGAAAGCAGCGTGCGGATAGGCTATAAAACCGCGCGAGGCCGTGACGCCATCTATTGACCAAACGCGGTGAATTTCTACGAAGTGAAGCAGTTGTGGAGAGCGGGTAAACCGAAGGGGGCGCGGTACAAAACTGCGTAGGGAGTTTAAACCGTCATGTGTCAAGATCATTAATTCAGTTTATACGTGGAAAGTTTTACTCCTGCCTGCCAAGTTGCCTGACAATACATAGACGAATCGACTTGGAAACAGTTGCTGTTATTTGCATTAACTGAAAGTTTGCGCATATAGAGTTACCTATTTGGAAAAATTTAGGTTGTGTACCGTACGAGGTTTTTTATTATGTACAGGTTAGGGGTGCACCACTCGCCAATATTCCTGAATAAAATATTACTTGCAGTAACGGTGTATTGTGCTATGCTATGATTCTTTTTATACTGGATTGATTAAAAATGCGGATGAAACAATGGATTGTGGTGGACTTTTTCTTTTTGAAGCTTAGTGTACCGTGGTCTGCAGATTCACCGCAGGCCGGGGAGCACGTGCAGTCGGATAGGAAGCTGACGAATCCAGGTAAAAAAGACACTGGAAAAAAAGACACCGGAAAAAAAGACACAGTAAAAAAGACACTGGAAAAAAAGTCAATGGAAAAATAGACACTGGGAAAAAGAGTCACTTTTCACAAAACCATCACTCATTGTTGCATGATGAGGAAATGGACAATTCAGGCAAGATTTTCCCCATTAACCTCCCCCCCCCCGCCCCGGCCCCCATATGAGCAATATGACAAGAGGGGTAAGTCGGGGAAGAAGGATTGACTGCCTCTGCCTGGGGCAATTTAATCCAAGAATTTCGACATTGAAACCTATGAACTACATTTAAGTTATTGGAAACATGAGGGATTTTGTACTCAAAGTGTCAGATATTAGTAGTTTCAGGTTGCTCTACTTTTATTGCGCTCCAATGCTTACACCAATGCTTACAGGCCACTTGTTCCAGTGGTGATCACAGCTTTATATGGGAAACCACCTGCAGGATGGAGTATAGGCTATACGAAGGCAATCACACTTGACAATGACCCACAATTCAGAGGGTACACAACTCCCGAAATCCCATTTAACTCTGATATTTTTGCTCAGCTGATTTAAGCCAAAACAAAAAAAAAAACGTGTCATATTTCAGCTTGACACAACACGTCCAATCCACCTATTGTGCTAACAGTAAGAATCTCAGGAATCTCGAGTACCAGTGTCTATTTTTCCAGTGACTTTTTTACCAGTGTCTTTTTTTCCAGTGACGTTTTTACCAGTGTCTTTTTTTCCTGTGACTTTTTTACCGGTGTCTTTATTTCCAGTGTCTTTTTTACTGTGTCTTTTTTTCCGGTGTCTTTATTTCCAGTGTCTTTTTTACCGTCTACCGAAGCTGACTGGCTCAAGGGGCATGAGTGTCGCACCGTCAGCAAGCACCTGGGCTACTGATCCTACAACTTGGGCGCTGTAATCGGACGTGGCTTGGTTATGCAAAAAAAAGTCCGATGTAAAATACATGTACATGTAGTTAGGACCGGGTACCAGTCTAGCAAGCTCCTGCTACTGCAAAAATTAATCAAAATGAATAAGGTTTATGGCTCCCAGGCCGTGATAAAGCACAGCGAGTCCATATTGGTCTGCTTAAAGGCCCACGATATTTCCACTTCTTGTCGACAGTCGGCGCCACCGGCGGTGACTGCATCATTCTCCAATACTGTAGGTTTGCCTTTCGCCCCTGTGTTGGAGAATGTATGATTTAATGCAATGCCGGGGATACGTGAATACCGTAGGAAACGACAGTCATGACAGTTACTCTACATAGGGCGAGGTTACCGGTAGTTTCATAACATTGTCAATAGAGGTCTCCCTTAATGGGGTATGTTTAGTGCGGGATAGGGAAGGAATACAGTGGCCCTTTAACAATTATCAACCCTACTAGCACCTCAGAGACGATGGAGATTCCCGAACACATGGTGCTGTAATATTTAGTGCTGTGAGACCACTTAAAATCGTATCTGACGCCAAGAATACCAGCACACCATCCATCGATTTTCTCCATTTCACGGGTCCTGAATTACTCATTGTTTACACCTGTCATTTCAGAGATAAAAAGTAATGAGTTACGGATGATGATTCAATTAAAAACCCATTAACTCTCTACATGAATCTGGTTTTTCAAATAAAAAATGTTTTAAAAAACGATCGGTCTACGGACGTCTGTTCAGTTGACTCACTGATTGCCGCTTATGCGATATCTGCCTGAAGGATAGCCTACTCCCAGTCTCCTGAAGTCTTCGGGCCGTATGCACAGAGCTTCCTCAAGTGTAAGGTCGACCTTAATCTTTTGTATTCGGCCAGGCAAACAATAGCTAAAGGTCGACCTCACACTCAAGGAAGCTCTGTGCATACGGCCCTTTATGTTTTCCAAATGGGCAGTGAGAAAGATAATCTAGCGCCACCTATATACACTGTTAGCAAAAATAGACCGCTCGCAATCTATTTTTGCTGTTAGGCAATACTGAAAATTTCATTACCAGGTGGATAGTCCAACAGAAGAATTCCTGGACCACTGAGACAAGCCAAATTCTAACATGTGGTAGGCCTATATTTGGCCTATAGGCCTAAATCAGGACAGTGAAGGATGCGGATACAATATTTCAGTAACAACACCCCGAAAAAGTGTGCATCCGACTAAGACTTTCGTGAAAATTTGTTCCCAAAATTAAGACCCCCAACAAAATTAGATTGCTTTTTGGGCCGCTATGATATGCTCACGAAGAATCATTATCATAAAATAATCGCTTGTGCTCTTTTTCAAATTCATTTTAGGGCCTATCCACAAACTCTAGACCACGACAAGATTTCACACTTATTTCACCCAGCCTGACAGACGGAGACCCGCGTCAGTGGCAGTTCAAATTTCGCGCTAGACTGGTCCTTTATTCACGTACAGGCACATGGACGAGACATCAGTCATTACCTATTCGGCTATGATCGGTATTGGTCGGAATTTCCCGAAGTCGAATCTAAACAACATGGCTGACGGTGGACAGGTTTGTGTGAAAAATCTCTGCATTTCTTCAAATTTCTCCGTCATTTCTCTCTGAATTCCCATTATTCCATTTGCAAAACATTGTCCTCTATATGTTTATTGCGGTGTGACTGCTATTTAGGAAATCGTTTGCGTGATATGCATGGGAGGGCCCAGACTGTGGGGTGGGGTGGTCATGCATTTGTCATGTTAGGCCTAGGCCTAGGCTGCCTTTCTATGGCTAGGCCTATGTGGTGCTTTGCTGGAATGGATTCTGCTGCAGCTGCATGCATGATGATGGACAATTATGGTGGTATGGACATGATGGATGGCTAATGATGCTGCTGCTGATGCTGCGCTGCTCCTCATGACATAATCATCCATGCTGCTGCAGTGTGTGGCAGTGCTGCTACTACATGAACTAGGCCTAGGCCTAGCCGCCTAGTGCTAGCTTGCTGCTGGGAGTGCTGAGCCTGATGATGATGATGATCCAGACTCCCAGAGAGAGTAGAGAGGCCAGAGCAGAGTAGAGGGGCTGATGATGATAGACGTAGAGGCTGATTAGTGAATAGTGATTAACTGTTCTAAGCTGAGACAGACGTTATGTCATGTAGGCCTATGTTGATTGTTGTAATGTAAATGTAATTGAAGTCATCAACACGTGTAGCTAGGCACATAATAGGCATAGCCTAGCCTAGGTCCATTTTTGGCAGGTCCAATTTGGTGTACAAAACTGCTCGTCCTCGTGTGTTCTGCCACCAATCCATCCATGTCATGATGTTGATGAGCATGCAGAAAAGAGGGCGTATTACTGGCAGGTCATCAGCGCGCAGCAGAACACCATGACAGACTGTACGGAGACAGCCCAGCCCAGTCTGTAGAGCATTCAGCACAGAGAGGAAGTGCTTTCGTGCTGGCCAATAAAAATCACAGTGTCAGTGTGGAAGAGTAGGCCTAGACCTTGAGCCAAAGTTAAGTTCTGCCACTCGCTTACCCACTGTTCAGCCTCGGGATCATTCATTTTTCATGCTGTTTGTCTACTTAGCCTATTATAAAGAGGAAGTCTTAGAGAAAACTTCAGATTTATGAGATCGGTTTTTGCCCAATGATATGAATGATTTTGACAATATGCAGGGAACAGGCACAACAAAACTTCAGATTAAATTGAGTACCGGTATTAATTGAGGTTTAGCTGTCTGTCCTTTCTTGAACGTGGCACCCCCTCATGTTGAACTGGTGAGTCTTTCTTGAACTTGGCACCCCCTCATGTTGAACTGGTCAGTCTTTCTTGAACTTGGCACCCCTCATGTTGAACTGGTCAGTTTGCATTGAGACAACGGATGTGACAAGCTAAAAAGATATTGGAGCCGGACATGTGCCCTTTTGGCCAATGATTTGCTCCCTTTGCTACAGACTAGACATTATTATCATGCATGAGATATGGAATTTAGTGCTTGGGTGGCCTGATAAGTGATATTACTTGCAGAGGCCATTCCAGTTCCACTCCACCACTTGACACTCACCATCATTCATACTCCAGCCAGCCATGCCAGCCTCTTCACAGATCAATACTGAGTATTGATCGTTTTGCTTACAGCAGTGATTTATTCTGCATGACTGGATTATCGAGGCAATCAGCGTGGTATTGTGTGAGGTATTGAAACGTCAGCATCGGCAGCTCATGAAATAAACGCTGTTCATCTCGTGGTGAATATTCTGATGTCTGATTTCATGAATGATTAGTCTTCATTGTCCTTCCAAACAATAAGAAAAAGAGGATTGTGCATAATCTGACTCTTTGAGTGACTCACAGACAGAGGTTTTGACAACATGTAGAATATTAAAGTGTGATTCACCCTAACTTCAACATGGGCAAAGTGCCAAGCTTGGAAATGTGCAAAAGTAAGTGGTATAATCCATGTCGCAGTTACCTAATGATAGCCGTGTTTACACCTATGCAATTTTTCCAGGCCCGGGTTCGAATTTAACCCGGATCCATTGAATTTTCTGTCCACACCTATTATTCGTCTTATGATACTGAACGCTGGCCATGCTATTTATAGACACACCACCCATTCAATTTTAGCAGACCGACACCTGTCGGTGGGCCTAGTAAACGTTTTAGCCCGGCATTTTTCTGTCCACACCTTTGAAATTGCCGGGCTAAAGTATAATCCGGATCAGACCCGCCGAGCGAAAGCGGGCTAAATTAGTCCGGCAATTTTTAATCCGGATCCGATTTTCATAGGTGTAAACGCAAAAAAGGCGGGTCAGAGCCGGGTCAGGTCCGGCAATTTCCTCAGGTGTAAACACGGCTGATGTCAGGTTGGTTTAATTTCCGTGAGCCAAGAGGAAATCCAAGGTTGTGCTCAGTCAACTGGTAAATACTGTGGTTTGTGGTTTAACCATTGTGTTCACTTTATGGTATCTGTTGCACAGGCCTGGCACTTTGCCCATGTTGAAGTTAGGGTGAATAATATTTTAAATGGCCATTTCAGTTCATTATATTGCTTCTGGGTTGTTTTACATGATCAAGTTGGAAGTCCATCCTTACATACATGTAGTTTTACATTTTCTTTCATAACAGATTGATTAAGTTGGTGTTGACCGNAGGTATTGAAACGTCAGCATCGGCAACTCATGAAATAAACGCTGTTCATCTCGTGGTGAATATTCTGATGTCTGATTTCATGAATGATTAGTCTTCATTGTCCTTCCAAACAATAAGAAAAAGAGGATTGTGCATAATCTGACTCTTTGAGTGAGTCACAGACACAGGTTTTGACAACATGTAGAATATTAAAGTGTGATTCACCCTAACTTCAACATGGGCAAAGTGCCAAGCTTGGAAATGTGCACAAGTCAGTGGTATAATCCATGTCGCAGTTACCTAATGATGTCAGGTTGGTTTAATTTCCGTGAGCCAAGAGGAAATCCAAGGTTGTGCTCAGTCAACTGGTAAATACTGTGGTTTGTGGTTTAATCATTTGTGTTCACTTTATGGTTTCTGTTGCACAGGCCTGGCACTTTGCCCGTGTTGAAGTTAGGGTGAATAATATTTTAAATGGCCATTTCAGTTCATTATATTGCTTCTGGGTTGTTTTACATGATCAAGTTGGAAGTCCATCCTTACATACATGTAGTTTTACATTTTCTTTCATAACAGATTGATTAAGTTGGTGTTGACCGGCGTGACTGGAGCTGAAAATTCTCACTAATATGACCTCAAGAAGGATCTAACAACACTACTAATCACCATGGCAACAGCCAAAGGGAGCTCCCCATTGGTGGAGTTTCCATGTGACCTGAAAACATGGCCTCAGGTCAAAGCTATGCTGCTTGAAATACAAGGTTCAAGACAAATCGATGACATCGTGAAGACGTTAGATGTCATTTGTTGTATGGTGAACGGGATGACGTCCCCTGCCAAAGAAAATATGATACTCAGAAAATGTGTGTTTTACGGATTGAGACGTTTCTTGGACAAGGACGCTCAGTCGGATGAAAAGGAGAGGTTTTATGCTGAAACGTTCCCGTTCATCATCGACTGTGCGCTGAGGATCGGAAAGCTGAGACCAGAGGCGGGATTACACTACAGTTTACAGAAAGAAGGTTGGTCCCAATTCTTGACAAAAAGAAGTCTTGCAGTGCTTCACGTTTGAAATCTGCAGAAGCTCAATGGGGAACTTTCCTACCGTCAGAGACCACTACGAGTTAGCGGTCCAAGAACGTCATGAAATTTGACGTCACAGGGCAGAAATGCATGCCACAACGTCGTCCATAATGACGTGAGCGTCATGGCTCACGCATTTTGACGTCAAATTTCATGTTCTTGGAACGCTAGCAGGCGGCCTCTAACGGCAGGAAAGTTCCCCATTAGTTGAGCTCCTCAAAGGCTCGAGGAGAGCTGTTCACAATCGTGAAGGAGAGCTGTTCACAATCGTGCTTGCCTGAACTTCAAGGATGCCGAGGAGTGCGGTCAATCGAGCTCCTTGGTGCAACGGCTGGGTCAAATTGGACATACCATACATCAATCGATTTGTCTTTTTTGCCACTTCAGGCATCATCACTGTCATTTTCCCTAAAAACGTGACATAAAGAAGTTCGTGTTACGGCTGAAATCGCTGCTATTTTGAAATGAATATCACGTCTTATGGATATTTCGACTTTTCAGAGTGCTCCGTTGAGCTGAAGCGAGATTTCATCGCCTCCATCCTTGCCTGTGCATTTCTCTGTCTGTTTCCACGACGACCAAAAGACATTGCAAGTCGCCTCAATGACATTAACTTCAATAACTTCTTCCATTATTTGCCGAGGTGAGCCTGCAGCTATAATATAATGAGTTCAGTGTGTGGTAATGAGTTAACCCTATAAACTTAGGCAACAAAAAGTTGTCACAGTACAATATGATAGTCAATGGTACTGCCTGCTCTACAGGGTGGGCCAGAAAAAGTGTCCCTCGAACAATACTGAAACAATAGAAATGCTATTGTTCGAGGGACACTTTCTCTGGCCCACCCTGTAGAGATGGGGCAGGATTTCAGATGGGCACAGTGCAAACTTTGTGAAAAGGGCACTTCAACCTAGAAAAGAGCACTTTTCATTCGTGACGTTTCTACTAACAGAATTTGAGAAGCTTTCAATCAAAAAAAGGTCTATAACTCCAGTCAACAGCCAATTTAAGCCAGTTTCTAAGGTGATAAGACCAAAAGGGACCATGACAAAGGGTATGGGGCCACTGGGACCTCTAAAACAAATTTTTGGTGGGCATGGCAGCCTGGGGGTAAAAAGGGCACAGTGGCACCCCCATTTAGGGCATGGGGCAGCGCCACTCTAAAATGGCCTAGAATTATCCCTGACCTGCTCTCTTACTAAGTCAGCTTTCTATCTTTTCAGCCCACCCCAAAGTGCTAAATTACGATGCATCCTGCATTATTTTGACAGAGTTTCTTGCCTCGGAGGTGATCTTAATAAGACTGTCAAGTTCTCAAGACAGGTCAGTAGACTCCTCAAATAGTGGTTTAGATTTTAACAATAGGTGGGGCAGGCAATGGTAATTCTTGCCTTGCATTCTAATTACATTAAAGCGGATTGTTCGCATCTGTCCAAAGTGAACCAAAAATAATAGAACAGCCCGTTTTATTCGTAACAACAACTGGTAAATGCATTGCCACGGCCGCTCCGGAAACTGTTCTGTGGAATCTTCGACTCGGCACGAATAGTCCACTTTAACAAGAGCCAAATTTTGCCAAATAGAGTGATCATCGTCAAAGTACCACAGCCATAAAGTTGAGAGTTTAATGTTATTTCTGTGTGCAGGTGCTATCGTCCAAAGAGGCTCTCCATATCGGTAAACTCCTAAACTGTGATAGACCTCTGTGTCCAGTGACGGTCCATAAGGAGGGGAAGATTGAGGATGCTGGGAGTGAAATATTGCAGGTAGGTCTCAACCATAGTTGGGGGCAATAGTGATATAATTTACCGGCAGCCTTGATTGCCTTGTGGTTATCACGTCTGTTTACCAAGCGGTGGGTCCCGGGTTCGAATCCAGCCCGGGCCATGCAGGATGAATCATCCCTGGCTCCTCACATCCGTCGCATGCGACAGTAAGCCATGGTGCCTTGTACCTTGTTCCTTTGCAAGGGAAGTAAAAGACCCCATCCAAGTGAGGAACATGAGTAGCTTGAGATGGCCTCTTCTGTACTTACCAGGGCCAATAATGCTATGGCTTCAGCCCTGGTGGAAAAATCAAATATGGTACAAGTACAAAAATTTGCTGGCATTTTTTCCACTCTCCACAAAAATTATTCACTTCAATGCCCTAGACCCACCCAAACCTTCCTTAGGAAGTTACCTTGGTATTCATGAGATGGGGAGCTCTACTGAACCAGTGACATTGTATTTCTTTTAGATTGACTTTGCCAACAGTTATATCGGCGGAGGCGTGCTGCATGCTGGCAGAGTGCAGGTAAGTCATAGTGAAGGCCTAGTCTGTGGAATCATTTCTGTCCAGCTTTCACCTCTGTATCAAAGTTTCTAAGTCCCTTAAAGGGGCTATAGAGTGTCAGTATTAGTGGCGTACAACACTGAAAGTACTGTTTCCTCCTTGAAAGGCGTCACAATACCAGTAATCGCTGGTCTGTTTCTTGACCTGATGTTATCATTCACCTTATTCTGCTGCAGGAGGAGATTCGTTTCTGCATCAGCCCCGAGCTGATACCAGCCATGTTGTTTATGCAATGCATGCTGGACAATGAGGCCATCATCATTGAAGGATTTGAACAGTTTTCCCACTACGCTGGATATTCAGCCAATCTGAAATATTTTGGTAACTTCCATGACAAATCCCTGGTAAGTATTGGTGGTCAGGTGGTCGACTTTCAGTCCAGGTGTGATGGGTTCAATAGGGGCAGTCAGCCGCGCTTATCGCCAAAAGACGGCAGCAAAGTTCTAGCGGACCAATACAATAGAAAATTCTCCTGATTGGTGTTCAATCAACCATGAATGGGTCTGCTAGGCATTGAATTGGGCCGTAGTGACACCTATTGGTCTACTGACTGATAGCTCAGAGTTTCAGAACTTGGACAAGTCCCTACCCCAGTTTCTCCGTCCACATGGAGTGAATGTCACATGGTTGAGCCTTGATAGCCTAGTGGTTAGCAAGTGGTAGGTCCCGGAATTTAA
The DNA here is from genome assembly GCA_002633025.1 of Notospermus geniculatus. Classification (NCBI taxonomy): domain Eukaryota; kingdom Metazoa; phylum Nemertea; class Pilidiophora; order Heteronemertea; family Lineidae; genus Notospermus; species Notospermus geniculatus. The sequence goes on from NMRB01000485.1 coordinate 270,976, forward strand.
TCCCGGGCCATATGGGAATAATTGTCCCTGGCTCTTCACGTCCGTCGCATGGGAGAGTAAGCCATGGTGCCTTGTAACTTCTGCCTTTGCAAGGGCAAGTAAAAGACCCCAGCCAAACTAAAGTCAGAACTGGCTTTGACTTTCCCAGTTTGTCTTTTCTTTCAGAGGGATTCAAGTGGTAACATCATCACCAAGCTGGGTGCTATCGACGCTATTCCATTCATGTGGGGCGGACAACAAAAACAGTACGATGAGAAAAACCTCATGCGGGAAATCAACAAGGCGTATATTGGGTTCCTTCAGCCGTCTGCTCGGACGAGGAAGGGGAGGAGGAAGCTGGCGAGGAGTCAGGACAGTCTTGTGTCAGATTCTTCTGAGGAGTATTATAGTGCTCCTGAAAGCCTGGAAGATGAAGGTAAAATGGCGTGAAGACAGGTTGGATGGAGTGTGGACAGGTTTGGGTGGAGTGTGGACAGGTTTGGGTCGAATGTAGACAGGTTTGGGTGGAGTGTGGACAGGTTTGGGTCGAATGTAGCCAGGTTTGGGTGGAGTGTGGACAGGTTTGGGTGGAGTGTGGACAGTTTTGGGTGGAGTGTGGACAGGTTTGGGTGGAGTGTGGACAGTTTTGGGTGGAGTGTGGACAGGTTTGGGTTGAGTGTGGACAGGTTTGGGTGGAGTGTAGACAGGTTTGGGTTGAGTGTAGCCAGGTTTGGGTGGAGTGTGGACAGGTTTGAGTGGAGTGTGGCAGATTTGGGTGGAGTGTGGACAGGTTTGGGTGGAGTGTGGACAGGTGTGGGTGGAGTGTAGACAGGCGTGGGTTGGGTGTGTGGACAGAGAACTTAGTCTTACAGCGGCGGCGATATTTTAGCCAGCTGTCAGTCAAGCATTTTAAAGAAATGACATTAGAAAGCAATAAGGAAGTACTAAACTCTATGATATGAGGCGTTTGTTTCTTTATGTGTTTTATCTTTGCAGGGATTGAGCCCGGCCAGGTAAGAGGTTCCCCTTTTCTCGCCTCCTCACTCTCGGGTGAGAAACCTTTAACGTACTCTGACCAAGACTCGGGCCTACAACATTTCACTCCCAGCACTTTCAATGTCGTACGCTGTTTGTCTCCAAAACAAGCTGATGCTGGTGGACTTACAGGGTCATTCTCTGGTGATACGCCTGGACCTGCTGGACACGGTGCTGATACCCACGAGGCATGCAAGATACAACAGTCACAGGACGAAGGGGACGCCAACTCAAGCTCATCCAGCAGCTTCAGTTTGGATTTATTCGAGTTGGAAAAACTCCGTGCGGATGTCTTAAGACGCCGTGGATCAGGGGTCAGTGACGTCAGCTTCCACAGCTCAAGACGGAGCAGCTCTGGGACCAGGCAGAGTTCCGATTACTCTGATTTTGATACCTGGGCGGCAAATTTTCGTCGGCGGAGTTCCAACTTATCTGATTTGTCGTCAGGTTCGAGAAGGAGTAGTTCGAGATACAGTTCTGATTTCAGTTCTGAATTTGAAGAGTACTACGAGACATTTCAAAATGCCGAGCGGCGAAAAATTCAACACACAGCGATTCAGGAAGAATCGGGGAATCCCGTCATTACAGATTTTGCTAACACGTTGGCGTCTTCACTACTGCAGGAGAGTTCTAAAGTTGCCGCGAGGGTTGAGTCGGGGGTGCGAGAGTTTGAATCACGACAGCCAGGGATCCGTACGATTCCAAAACCAAAACCAGTGAAACCACAAGCGCTTGGTCAGGCACCATTTTTGCCGCCACTTACTGATACAAGAAAATACCATGGGCGTGACGACTCAGATGTTGAAAGTTCTGACTCTAGTCTTGGGCATGGGGATACTGCTGTAGGGTTGGCAACTAATCTAGTCGGGAATGTGTTTGGGCCGGCAGCTGGCGGTACCTCAGATTCGTTCCTAAGTCATTCTCCATTACTGCATTCATCTGTGTTAAGTGGGTCGGAAAGTGATATAAGTGACTCCTACAAATCTGGTAGAAATGTTCGATTGCCCGCCACAGGGAGTGGGCCTAATGTTGATACAGTTCGACTCTACGTTGACAGAATGTTTGGTGGGTTGAATGTCGGTGCTGATGATGCAAGTGGCCCACAGGCAGACGAGAAATACACATATCATTTTCACTCGGACGGTGCGGAAGGACATTCACCAGAAGTTGTGAGATTAGAGGCGCCATCTGATGGCGGTTATCTCAATCTGGACTATAGCCATTCGAGCCAAGATGGCGCCAGTTCCTCCGACATCAGTATCAACATATCATTATCGCAACCGCTCGATTCTTCTAGCCAATCAGAATCATGTTATCCTAGTCACGCGAACCCGTACGACAGGAATAGCGTTGGGACATTTGTTGATTCATTTCTCAACTCTGTGATATCGAGCGCGTTCCACGTCACAGAGCAAGGCCATGACCAAGCAGAAGGTGAGGGGACGCATACACGCAACTTCCAAAATGCGGCCTCCGTGGCTGATCGTATGGTTAATCAAGTATTCCGTGATTTACGGGATGAATTTGAACAAAGTATCCCTGATTCCATGAAACTTTTACAATCAGAATCCGGCTCTGGGTCTTCAGGGCCTTACTCTTCCGATCACTCACACTATCCTCAAATTATTGTGTCTCACTACCCGACCCCCAGTCTTGTCACCTACGTCGACTCTCTCGTCAACTCCGCATTTCAAGGTGCAAAGTTGGAAATCCTGAAATCACTGTCAACGACGAGGGAGATTGTCAACTCAGAAATAGTGACATTTGTGGATAGCCTCCTGTCTGATTCATTTAATGGTGCTTATCATGATTTGCAAAATCAAAATTTTCCTGTTGCTATGGAAACCAGTTCCAAGAAGCAGACGTCAAATTTTCTCTCGGTTAAACCGAGTGGGAGTAGTTCCAGTGGCTCATGGAGCAGGAGTAGTTTTAGTTCCGCGAGTACTAGTAGCGGAGATCGGTCGCCGGGAAGTGGGGACAGGAGTCCAATTACTGAGCGACTGATTATGCCCGAACCGCGGACTCTATCACAGTTTGAAATCCGGCGGAAACACGCCACAGGAAAACGGACAAAATCGCAAAGTTTTAGTGATTATAGTACGGGAAATGTCATGGATGATGTCAAAAGTGCATCAGTCAAACGTCACTGTAGCGTGACTGGGTTTTGCGATCCTACGCTCTCACGTTTTGCCGAGGAGTTGATTCACTTGGACACGTCAAGTCCCCCGATAGATATTTTTTCAACATCAGATTCGTCAATGAGCAGTCCCCGCCATCCTAGTGGCAGTAGTGATGCTAGTTTCTTAGCTGATAGTAGCTCAAGTAGCTCGCCTCACACCCCTGATAGCAAAAATATAACCCAACGAAGAAGTGAGAAATCAGGTGCCGTTGGTGGCAGCGTGCTACGGAAACAAGGAATGACACCAAAATCAAAAAAGAAATCGCAATCGTGGCATCCGTCAATATTACAGAATAAAAAGAAGAAAGAGAAAGTTGTGCAACCCAAACCTAAGAAGTCGAAATCTTTGCTAGAATTAGAAAGTTATGCCGAGAGCATGATGGAGACAATCTTTGATGATGTTTATTACACGATCAAGTATTTGTGGTATGAATTTTGGCCGTGTTTACCTTCGGCGGATTCTGACCTGTCGAGCTCAGAAAAGTCGTTCTCGCTTGAGGAGAAGAAAATAAACAGTCGGATTATTTCCTACGCTGATCAACTGACTGACGCAATCTTGAAAGATGTGTTTCAAGATTATCGTGTTTTGAGAGGGAGTCGGAAAAGAATCATTTGGCATTGGTCGGAAATGTCTGAATATTGTGATGCAATGGAAGTGCCATACATGGATGTTGAAGACTTTGCAAATACGTTTGTAGCGTGTGTGATACACGAGTCATTGCAGATAGTTCATGGATGGAAGTCAGAGGACTCGCCAGCCCTCGGTTCGTTGCTGTCATTGTTCGGTCGACGGGAGGAGTACTATGCTAGGGGAGAAATGTGGCAGGTGAGGAGGGCGGAATGCCAGGCCGATGTCTACTGCATGATATTTTGGGGGGAAATATTGTATCACTTGATTGAGAATAGAAGGCGTTCATGAAATGTACATGCACCTTATTGTCCTCAGAATCTTAGATATTGTCATAGTGTTTATAGCGCTTGGGTCCAACATGTATTTTGGGGAAATGCCTGAATTTCCAACCAATAGACAGGCGTTCAAGAAATGTACATGTACATGCACCTTGTCCATTGTCTTCAGAATCTTAGATATTGTCCTAGTGTATATGTACATGTATATGATCTGTATAGATCCTGATACTTCCATGTACATTGCTGTACAAAATGCCTAGATGATAACTTTGTTGAACTCGCTGTAGACTTGATCAGGCCATGGCATAATTATTTTGTACTTTGCTTAACTTGGCCAAAGATAATCTGTATTTGGCTGTAGATATTGCAGAAGCATTGACCAATAGGTCGCAGTCATTGCTGACACTGATGCTCACGTGGGTTCATATAGTCTGTGATAAGTTTGAATGAACTACAAACTGATAATGCCGAGAAATTAAAAACACACAGAGCATACTAAAAATTGGCAGTAGGTGATATACTTTCCTTTGCCATTGGAGATGTGGGGTTATATTAAGGAGGAAACTGGAGTGCCCGGAGAAAACCTGCGCTGTCGGAGAATGACCGTCACTGGCCAACGAGTAGTAAGCCCAACCGGGGATTGAACCCAGAACCTCAGAGGTGACACGCGTTGATGTTTCCATCGCACCACTCTGACAACCCAAATATCACGATCGTTGACATATAACTGATACGTGTGCATTTGTTTCAGGGGATTCGCCCTGTTGCTACGGGCAACTGGGGATGTGGTGCATTCGGTGGTGACCCCCAGCTTAAGGCCATGATACAATGGATTGCAGCGACTCAGGCCGGCTGTCCAGCTATGATATACTACACATTCAGGAACCAGAGGGTGAATCAGGTAAGCCTACATGGATAAGCTGTTTCTTAATAATCTTGATGTATTAAGCACATCCAGTGATTCTATAAGGAGTAATGACAAGTTTAGGTAAGGTTGGCTCATTTGGCATTCTTGTCGCTCTCTCTCACAAACTGAGAGATCCTTAGAGCCCTAGGTTTGTCAACTCAGCACCAATTCATATTTTTCATTGTTATTTTCAGCTGAGTGACATCTGTAGCGACATCCTCGAGCGAGGCTGGACCATTGGGCTGCTGGTCAAACACATCCAGAGTTATTGTAAATGTGCTATGGCCGAGATGGAGGAAAATGGCAGCTTGACCACTTCTTTGTTTGAATATCTTCAACAGCAAATGTGATACTTTAATTTATTTGTGCTGATAGATTTTAGAGGTGTGACATGTGCTCAGAGTTGATATATCTTTTGTCAGCATTAGCTACAGATATACGGTATTTATTTCTTTATCCCATTTCACCTCAAGTTGATTAGGGTCTGGGGGGTTATTCACAAAGCCCACGCTAATTTTTGCGTTGCGTGGAGTTAGCGTAGCGTTTGCATGGACTTTGCGGGATCGCTAACTTGGCGTAGCGTGGTATTCACAAACCCCCCGCAAACTCCACGCTTACACAACGCTATTAGCGGACACGCAAACTGACATAATTGACCATTTGTACAGAGGTTGCAGTTTTCCGACTCGACTCCGGCTTCAACTACCAGAATGAATTGCAGTCCGCTGTAGTCACCCTTGATAAAAACGCTTTGATAGACGTTTGCAAATCGTAAAATGCCGTAACTTTGTGGCAGAATAATTTCGACTCGTAATCGAGAATGCACGTAAATCACAAATACAATACAATTATAGTCGTGTTTCGTGTTCCAACCCATCTCCGAACTTTAAATTTCTATTTCTCAATAACTATTCATTATAACCCACTGAAAATTTATTCAATACTTTTCCACGGCAATGCTTCTAATACATGAAAGTTTCAACTCAATAGCTTTGATATTAAGACTGTGGTACCAAAAATAAAAACCATAGTAATCGTTGATCATATTTTAGGAGACCATTGGTGAAACATCGAAACGCTAGATTCCAATATTGGTTTTAGTAATGAGCGCCACGGCGTAGACACCCAAAGCTTTGGGGGTGATACTTTCACTATGGCAATATCATGGAGTAGGCCTACTGTTCGACGAAATTTCACTGAGCTGTAGTAAAGCGCTTTTGAGAAATTAAAATTTAATTCGGGATGTTTTTATTCACCCGTTTCTTATCGGATTCCGGAATCGCATTTTATACCATAATTTTTGAATTGAGTGATACGGTCCTAATACCAAAGGTATCAATGAAAATCTTTCACACGTTAAACAAAACATCTTTAAACGATACGGTACCAAATTTCATTGAATTATAATGGTCAGTTGTTGAGAAATCAAGACTTGGAAGTTCGGCACGTTTTTTTTGGGCCACCCGATTTGGTAGATAGAATTTCTATCTCGGAATATCCTATTACGACGAATTTGTCGGCAAGCATATTCCTCTGCAGCGAGAAACAAAGCCATTTTTATAAAGCGACAGGCTTGCGTGGCGTTTGCGGGACCTTTTTCGGAGACGCAAAATATTCTCATTAGCGTGCTGAAATTTGCGCACTCTTGCTAATTAGCGTGGCCTTTGTGAAACAAGCAGAATAGCGTGCGTTTGGTTTGCGTGCGCTTAGCGGGCCCGCAAACGTCTGCGTGGCTTTAGTGAATAACCCCCCTGAACTGGTTTTGCTTTCCTGAAACATGGTGCAGCTGTCGAACTAAATTCTGATACAAATGCTGTAATGCTGCTGCGAGTTGCTACATTGGCCTCCGAAATGTATTTACCCAAGTTGAATCAAGTGGAAAAATAATTTGATAGCCACGAAGAACAATAGTTGTAGGACTACTATAAAATAGAACAAATTCATGGTGCATTGTCGAACTGTTATACCCTTGGCAGTTCGCTATTATTTTGTTGGCAAGAATAGACCAACCAGAATATATGCAATTCTTGTCAAGTTTGAATGGTAAATAATACGGGCCGTAACTACGAAGCGCGATTAGGCCAACACGCGTGTAAATTCATAGTTATTCAGGTTAAGGGCCTAGAAAACCATTGTTTTGCTACCTTGTACGCTGCTTAATCGGCAGCATTTACCCGCAGGATAATCACCCGTGGTTAAGTTTCCTTTGTCTAGCTGCAGGAGGACAAAAGAAAAATTTAAACAACCTACAGGCCTTGTTTAGAGTCATTCAACTCTTTTCTTCGATCCTCCTGCACGTGAACGCAGGAATGTTAACCGCGTGTGGTTATCCTCTGGGTAAATGCTGCCGATCAAGCAGCGTACAAGGTAGCAACACAATGGTTTTCTAGGCCCTTAACCTGAATAACTATGAATTTACACGCGTGTTGGCTTAATCGTGCTTCGTAGTTACGGCCCTACCTGTTCAGAGTTACAACACCTCCGACTCTCCCACTATAAATGGAGCTACATATTTGAATTCTCTATCTGGCATTGAAAACGGAAGTGACTCAAGCTGATATATTGTACAATCACCTTCCATTTCAATGAAACTAGGGCAAGTCACGACTGTTAGGAAGGGAATTTGCTATAGAGGCGTCACCTTTCGGAGAACGGCCACAACATGGGGAAAGCCCTCCTAAAAATAGTACGGTGACGCAGCCAAATCGGCGTAGTCGACGCCTACCTCCACAG
>NMRB01000485.1:287227-347907 GCA_002633025.1 Notospermus geniculatus
ACTACAAACTGATTCAATGAGGTAATCTTTCTAACAAAACATTCTTTTGAATGGTCATCAACCTGCCCTAACTACTCTGCAAGGAAAGGCAAGTTATGTAACTCTAATTCTCAATGCCTATGGAGTTGTGGTGCTGGCCTGATGTAAGACTGTTCATACAATATGTGTGACAACAAAGACAGCAATTCTTTGCCATGAATGCTGGAACATTGTAGGCCTACCTTACACCCCAGAAGGATCAATAGACCAGTCCTTTCCAGGCCCCGTATTCATAAAACTACTTAAGTCTAAGTATGACACTTATCCTTTGTTCAACACAAAAGATAAGTATCATACTTAGACTTAAGTAGCTTTATAAATGCGGGGCCTGAAGAACTACATGGTGAGTTTCTTGCATTTCAAAAACAGAATATCAACATTTCGTGACTTTTTCTTCTTGTTTCTTTTATCTTATCATAAAAATGAGTGCCACCCAAATCCATATGCCAAATATCATGTAAAACAATTAATTATTTCTTTGTATATGAAGAGTTTTAAATCCTTTTGTCTTAAAAAATTACTTCAAATGTTATTGATTGTTGTACCATTTAAATTGGTCTGAAACACAGAATTATCCCTCCAAATTGCAAGATCATAGCTCTTTCAGTTTTCCCACAGATCACAAATCGCAATCTTGAATTCAAAGTGAAACAGCCCCTTTCATTGAGTTGTAGCAAAGCGCTTTTGAGAAATTAAAATTTAAATTCGGGATGTTTTTATTGTTCCCCTGTTTCTTATCGGATTCCGGAATCACATTTTTTACCATAATTTTTGAATTGAGTGATACGGTCCTAATACCAAAGGTATCAATGAAAATCTTTCACATGTTAAACAAAACATCTTACGGTACCAAATTTCATTGAATTATTATAAGGGTCAGTTGTTGAGAAATCAAGACTTGAAGTTCAGCACGTTTTTTGGGGGGGCCACCCGATATCTGGGGGGTTTATTCTTAGAATAAATTTTATTCTTAGAATAAACCCCCTAGATATCGGTAGATAGAATTTCTATCTCGGAATATCCTACTTCGACGAATTTGTCGGCGAGCATCTTCCTGTGCAGCGAGTAACAAAGCCATTTTTATAAAGCAACAGACTTGCGTGGCGTTTGCGGGACCTTTTTCGGAGACACAAAATATTCTCATTAGCGTGCTGAATTGCGTACTCTTGCTACATGTAACTAGCGTGGCCTTTGTGAAACAAGCAGAATAGTGTGCGTTTGGTTTGCGTGCGCTTAGCGGGCCCGCAAACGTCTGCGTGGCTTTAGTGAATAACCCCCCAGACCATGATAGTAATCATTGATCATATTTTAAGAGACCATTGGTGAAACATCGAAACGCTAGATTCCAATATGGGTTTTAGTAATGAGCGTCACAGCGTAGACACCTAAGCTTTGGTGGTGATATTCCACATATTAGTGGCAATATCATGGAGTACTGTTCGACGAAATTTCATTGAGTTGTAGCAAAGCGCTTTTGAGAAATTAAAATTTAAATTCGGGATGTTTTTATTGTTCACCTGTTTCTTATCGGATTCCGGAATCACATTTTTTACCATAATTTTTGAATTGAGTGATACGGTCCTAATACCAAAGGTATCAATGAAAATCTTTCACATGTTAAACAAAACATCTTACGGTACCAAATTTCATTGAATTATTATAATGGTCAGTTGTTGAGAAATCAAGACTTGAAGTTCAGCACGTTTTTTGGGGGCCACCCGATATCTGGGGGGTTTATTCTTAGAATAAACCCCCTAGATATCGGTAGTTAGAATTTCTATCTCGGAATATCCTACTTCGACGAATTTGTCGGCGAGCATCTTCCTGTGCAGCGAGTAACAAAGCCATTTTTATAAAGCAACAGACTTGCGTGGCGTTTGCGGGACCTTTTTCGGAGACGCAAAATATTCTCATTGGCGTGCTGAATTGCGTACTCTTGCTAACTTTGTGAAACAAGCAGAATAGTGTGCGTTTGGTTTGCGTGCGCTTAGCGGGCCCGCAAACGTCTGCGTGGCTTTAGTGAATAACCCCCCAGCCTAGGCATTGAGCCGCCGATTCCAGCCATTCAACATAACACTTGTTATGTTTTATTCACTCCCATTTCGATTGTGGGTGTGGTTATGAACATAATGAACCGGTGATTTAAACTCGAGTTTACTGTACATACAGTTATTAAAACGATACATTAAACAAGTGCCCATAGGGATTACCCAAGGGGGTCAGGTGACCCATAAAAGGCATCCCAAAATAAGAGATTTAAAAAGGAACACACAACGAAAATAAAACAATGTACGATATAAACTAAAAATAAAAAAAATTAAGACAAAAGAACACAAGAAAAGAATAAAACAATGAAGTGAACTAAAAGTAACAATAAAACCAATGATCAATTAAATTGGTCTGCAAGTAGGACACCTGCAACGCCCAACCCATGTGCACGCGTTGTCCGGTCGAAGCGCTCCGGTAGCAGCATGGCACTGTGATCATTAACAGAGCGCCTAAAAATGTATGGACTCGCCGCACAACGCGCGCCCACCGGCAGGGCGTTCCAGAGTGTCCTAACACGGTTAAAATACGACCGGTAAAAGGTTTCAGTTCTGCAGAAGCTGCCGTGGATTATAAGAGGGTCTCCTCTCCTATCTCTAAATTCGAGGAACTTGGAAGTGTCGAGGTCAATAGCACCAATAAAACATTCATGTAGGAATAACAAGTCGAGCATTACCCTTCTCCCTTCGATGCATTTTCCCCATATCAGTCACCAAAATAACTTGAATTAATTAAAGGGGGGAAATGACCTTTTAAATGAAAAATTTGCTTTGTCCCTTATTTGCCCCCCCCCCATTAGCAACCTGTACGCCCTCTGTGATTCAGTCATGTTGAAAGTGGTTGAGTAACAACGGAGGCATTACATGTACATGACATTTGAACAGAACACTAATGAGGAAGCCAACTCACTACCTCATAGGTGTCACTAGTGGTTAAAACTTTTGAATTGAAAGGAACATTCAGGTCCTGATCAATTTCCAACACGAAGGCATCCATTGCATAGGACCTGATTACTCTGTGCTGCCCTCCGTCACAATTATGATCCCCATTGATAATAAAGAAAGCCCTGACTTGGCAGCCTGGTCTGCCCTTTCCTTTCACAAAGCCAAGGGCCTACCTCTTCTTTTTTGGCATTGACCGAAGCCTTTGCAGAATATGAGGATGCCATTGCCAGTGGCCTGGAAGATGGTGAAGCAAGAGGTGGAGGACAGTCCCTTTGTGGGCCTAGTTTTTGGACTTAGAAAATTTCCACCAAACACCAATAAACTGTGAACTTCCTGTATGATCACTCATCCGCCAGTCGCCCGCCATCCGTCGTGAACTATGTACATCGCATAAGTGGTGCATGACGCATGTGTTCATGCATGCATGAGTTTACTTACTATGCTGGCTGATGCAAAGTCGTGAAGTAGCAAGGCCTACATCGAATGGTTAATTTACCGAAAGTGAACACCCTCCCGTCGGTGGGAAACATGGGGGCCAATTGGCCTTCGCGCGGGAGCACGACGCGTAGTATTTTCGTTAGAAACGTAGATTTTTGGATACTAAACTTTATGCGGGTGATCCGCCAACTTTACGAGATTAGTATGCGACTAGTTATCGAAGGGGTTACGACAAATTTACGACGGCCGGGGGATCAGCATTGCGTTCACGATTTGTTTGCGACTCGTTCGCGACGCTGATTTCTGTATACGGCTGTTTGCGACGAGTTTGCGATGAGATTGACGTCGAAAAAGTGTGTTCTGTTCTGTTGCAGGCGATTCGGCCAATCTGCGTCCTGAATGAAATCACATGATTCCACGCCGCCTGACATCATCATCTTATGACCTTTCAGCTCAGTCTTTTCTAGAGTTTCAGATTGTAAAGTTCCACTTGAAAAAGACCCCGGTTGGGGTCGAAAATTCGTGAATTCTGGAGATTGACTTCTTGCTTATTATTATGACCTTGAAACAGGAGCCATTCCGTATTTTTAATGTATTTTTCGGTGGATCCGCTCCAGCCTCACTCCCAGTCATGCATCGCGCACCTGCGCACCTCACAAGGTGGAATTATCGTCTGCTGTGTAGGGAGGGTGCCGCTCCAAATATCGCGAGATCTCGCAGCGAGAGCGACGGGAATCAGGCTGGATCAGCATCAACGTCATGTCATTTTTCTTACGACTCTTTCATGACGGGTTTGCGATTCGTTCGCGACTGCCGTCGTAAACTATCGCAAACTGATCGTTAACTCGTCATAAAATCGATGGATCACCCGCATATCGAGGCAGTTCAACATGGCAGTGTGGACCCGAAGAATATGCCCACGACTCTCGTGGTATTGGTCTCGATGTTTTTAATCAACATCGACCAACATCAGACGCGAGGGGCAAAAGAGACTATAGATAACAACACTCGCCTGGCCTTGGCTGCTTTACACAATAAGAATAGAATTGCCACCTAGTTACATTTGGAATCCGCCTGTCCGGCGGTGTTCTGTAAGCAATTCTGATGATCACGTGACTCGTTATCCTCTCTTGTCTAAATGATTCCTGAAGGAGTCGGTGTGGATTAAGTATAAACTAGGAAAGGTGATCCGCTTCCGACCACCGCTGATGATAGCCAAGCATGATGTATGGTTCCCGGACCGTGCCTCGGGGAAGATAGTACAGATCCAAGTGCCAAAGGAAACACCCGTCAAGAATGTTGTTGTATATGCTGACAAAGGTAGCTATTTTGGAATAGAGTACAAGACGTCTTTCTACAAAAAAATCATAAGTTATTTGACATTTATTAGCTCACCCGTGAGCTTTAGTCGTCAGTCAGCGTCCGTCGTCTGTCGTCCGTCGTCCGTCGTCGTTGTCCGTTAGCAGGGCACGTTTCGTAACCGCTGGAGCTATTGATCTGAAGCTTGGTACATATATACCCCTAGGTCAGATGACCTACGACACCAAGTTTCGGTCCGATTCGATTCTTGGCTTGGCCTCCAGGTGGCATAAACCAAAAACACAAAAAGTGCAATAACTCCTGAACTAATGACTGGATCATCTCCAAATTTTTATCACAGGTGTATCTAATTAGGATACATAACATATGTAACGGGTTTTTGATTTGACCTACTTTTCAAGGTCACGGAGGTCAAAGTTTGACAAAAGTAACGAATCTGCCACAGTTCTTAATTATTTCACCGATAGTCTTCATATCTTGCACAAACGTGAATTAGAGGGGTACCTTCAAAAATACCGAGTTTCGGCCCGATCGGACATCCAATATGGCCGCCAGGTGGCGTAACCTGAAAATCATCCAAGTGCTAAAACTCAGGAACGGCTTGACCCAGAGTGCTCAAACTTGATATTTACCTCCCTCTTGATGACCTTTACAAGCACGTCAAATTTCGGCCTGATTAAACTTCCAATATGGCCGCCAGGTGGCGTAACCCGAAAGTCATCAAATGTGCTATAACTCAGGAACGACTTGACCCAGAGCGCTCAAATGTGCTATGTGGCTCCCTCTAGATGACCTTTATGTGCATGTGAAGTTTTGGCCCGATCGGACATCCAATATGGCCGCCAGGTGGCATAACCCCAAAATCATTGAAGTCCTGCAACTTGGGGATGACTTGACCCAGATTGCTCATAACTGACATGTATATGTACCTCTCTCTGTCATTACACTACGGGTGAGCACATGGTCCATGGACCATTTCATTTACTTTGGTTACATGGTGTGTTATATTTCTATCCAACGGAAACACACCTGGCTCCTGTATGACGTTAAAAGGGGGACATTTGAAGGGAACGTCATTGTGCCTAACACAAATAAATGCCTTTCCCGAGGAGTACACTTTAAAGTGAGTCTAGGATATGAGGGGAAAGTCGTCGTGTCTTGCCTCAGAAGTTTCATTGGCGCCACCATTTATGACATAAATTTGTCAAACGAAACTGGTCGAGTCCATTTTGTCCTTACAAATGGAATCGTCTTCCCGTTAAGAAACGTACCAGCGGTTGTCATTAGGGATGTTTACAGTTTTCAAGGAATAAACTTCCTTGCGTATCTTCTGATTCATAATTACCGGCCAACAAAATACTCTCTGAAGCTATTCGGGAGGTACTGCCGTGGACGTGGTACTGGTGCCTTTTTAACTTCCAGTTCGTTTTCCAATATGTTGTTCGTGATTTGTGTTCCGAGGCTTTTTGCTGCCGGAATTACACGTATTGTCCACCCTAAGGACGGTCTCGTAAAAAATGGTTCTGGAAAAAACTCATTTACAATGAAAATTGCTACCTTTTATCCACATATCAACGATGGACGTTTGGCTAATTGCCTATTCAACCCCACCGATGGTGCATTGTTGCATTTTAAATGCTCTTTAAAGCGATGTACTCGCGAGGGTTGAAAATGAAATCTCGTTCAACTATCGCGACCCGCGATAGCTCCCCAATTTCATTCATAGCTGGCGGGATTCTTGAAACTGATCTCGTGTGATTTCTAGCATCTTTGAGCCATCAAACTACGGTATCGTCGACGTTTTATACAATAAAACGTTCATGAAAAATCTTATATTAATATTATTTCAATCAATTTGGGCGATATTAGTGTTTACTGCCGGAATAATTTCAAAATCTCACGGGGTTTCCGAGAATGAGATCGACAGACTGACAACAAACATGGCGCGGAAAAATCCGAAGTGTGAGGAAGACTGACCAGAGAATTCGCCTCACTGCCGCAAAGTTTAGTCAGATGGCGGCGTGTGAAGACAGAAAGTTGTTGTAGCACTAATGAGGGCTTAGCAGTGTACCTCCTGCACGTCGTTGAACCCCAGCCAACACCATCCTTTGCATGTTTTGCGGATGACTCCGAGTCGTCTCCGTCGGCATCACTCACTGAGTGACACTGTCAATCATGTCACCATGGTCACCCTCCTCGCTACTGATTGGTCATAGTAAATTCCGTAGTATTATAATGAGATGGCTCGCGCGGAATTTCATTCATAAAAAAAATAGTGCTGCCACCGTGCGGGAAATAAAGGAACTATCGATGTGCAGTACTGCAGAGCTCGAGTACATCGCTTTAAGGTCGGATCCAGGCATGCAAGAGCATTTCGTTTCAATTGAAGTTTACGATCGTGTGATATGAGACTTAAATGCTGCTGTCTGCTCGCACCTATGATTACCTGCGATGGAACATGCCCATCAAGTGAAGAAGTCATGGTCAGGTTGCAAAAAGTGAAAAGTTGTGCGCACGTCGTGCAACAGAGTCGGGCCGACTCCGAAAGGATTACCCCCGTCGCGGCATACACAGAAGTTGAACATGTTCAACTCGTGCGATTCTTAATCTCTTGATCGGTGACCGATGCCTATCGTCGCAGAAGAGACGCAACTGCAGTCACGTTATGCATGATATCGGCGACTGGTTTGTTCCACGCGGTCATGCCTCAGACCCAAAGTGGTCCGGAAGGTCAGTCGCTGCCTGTTCTGTGCCGTCGCATGTCGACCTGGTATAAGGGAACTTTTCGCGTCAGCAAAAACATTACATGGAAGTTTTCGCGGCCCCCATTTCAAATTACAAATTTATGTAATTTAGCACAAATATTTCCGAAACGGCGGCGATCGATCATGTATTTAGATACTTTGGCTGGCATGACCAGTTCGGTTTAGGTAAGACCTATGCTACATCTCAGCGGGAGTGTCCCGAATGAAAATTTTACACTCAGACGTTTTTGACCTCCTTTTTATCATGTTCATAGGTAAACAAAGTTTATAACTACAGATTACGTCATCGAATGTCGTTTATTCCACCAATCAGATCAATCGAAAATTCCCTCTACCTTTCATTTCACCTGACCCAGCCTTTTGTAACGGTAGGTTACGTAGAACAGCCAGTGCCTTGGTCGAGGGTCCTGGTGTTCACTCCGCGTCAAAATACGATTTTTCGGGTGTCATATAATTTCACCTACTATTTCAGTTTATCGAAAGGTACCGTGGTCTATTCCGCGAGCTCTCTTGACTATCACCTGGATATTCTTGCCAGGAAGACCCGCAGAAAATCTGTCATTATAAAGGAAATAAGGGTGTACCAGTTATCACATGGGAAACTGATTTTAAATCTCCCTCCTCCGCCGAAAGAAAAATGCAGTGAAGTTCATTATTTTACTGGATATTTCCGCCTTCTTATTTACACCGTGGATATGTTAAGATTTGTTTTTTATTGTTTTATGTCCGCGCGATCAGCAATATCCTTGTCCTTTTATGACCTACACCGGAAACATGAGAACGGAAAAATGGCGTATGTTTTCTTCCACAATTCAACTCTTCAGTTTCAACTGCCGATCAAAATTCTACGGGATAACCCTGATCATGGAGGTAGTATTGAGAAGGAGCGAGCACGGCCCTAATCGCTGTGACCACAATTCCACGCCCCCATTGTTTGCCTTTGTTCCCGCCTATTGTCCGGTACGCACGCTGAGCTCCTTGAAGGCAATCATGAATTCCGCACAACTCTCAAAGTGCAGCGCCATCTATAATTGATATCGCGTCGACCCAATCATATTCTTGCGTTTTTCTCCACGTTGGGAATTAGATAACCGGCTATTTCGAAGACAACTCAATTTGGTAAACTCTCCGCTGTATTTTAGTGAAAANCAATTAAGGAGAAACTAATTCAGCTGAAAGACAAGGGTTGAATAACTGCAGGGTTGCTCAGCCTGACCACAAGGAGAGTGTAAGCAACTGGCGCAGGGCTTCATTGGGCTGAAAGAAAGTTTATAAATTAATAAATTCATAACAAGCACAAAGCGAAAAGATGCACAAAGGTCAACACAAAGTAAAGGAATATAAAGGAAGTCAACTTCCAGATTTGTAGGAAAAAAACAGAATGGATAATGCAAATCACTGAGCAATGAGAAGAATAGGGCGAGGAGGAATAGAGCAAAAAAAAGGGGGAGGGAAAAACAAGGCCTAGACCAGAAGGGGAGCCACGAACCCTCCGCAACTGGAAAACCTAAAACGAAATAGGCCTACCAGGGTGAGAGAAAAGGAAGAACACGAATGCCAAATTGGGGTCTCAGGACCTCAGTATCTTGTGTTAAGACCTGAGGGGGTGATGGCTTTAAGGGTCCACATCCATTGGATATGTGGATATGTTAAGATTTGTTTTTTATTGTTTTATGTCCGCGCGATCAGCAATATCCTTGTCCTTTTACGACCTACACCGGAAACATAAGAACGGAAAAATGGCGTATGCTTTCTTCCACAATTCAACTCTTCAGTTTCAACTGCCGATCAAAATTCTACGGGATAACCCTGATCGACCCTGGTTGTGGTTGTTCCATGTGGCGAAATATCCCGTTCTCATCTTTAAAAACAAGATTAAATATCGCTTGCAGGTTCTTCTTGTTGTTCAAGACTTTCATACGCGTCCTACAATAAGGCAACAAGAGGTTCCTATGCCAAAGACCTCCGCAGGCTTTATCATCAATAACGAAGCGTTAGGGGTGTTCGGTGTACACTTTTTGCACACAAGTAAAGGAAAATATGCTAAATACTGGGGGTATATGGGCTTTGAATTGCACGAGATTTGTACATCGAGTTTGAATACAAATTATGACGTCGTCAGTTTGCTACGGCTAGAAATGCATGGAGTGAGTGACGACGATAGAAGACTCACGGGACTAGGGCAGGCCATTTTTGACCAAAACAGGAACGTCCGCACGATAAGTCTGAAACATAAGAGATCTGATGTAGTCAATGTGTTTTCACCGATAAAATAAACGGTATCAATGTTTCCTTTTAGGGAAAACGGACCCGAATGGATGGTAGCGGTAAAAAAATGGAAATCCAACGACGTTGATGCAAAAGTTCGATGGATAAAAGTCGCATGGCATTTTCACAGTAAAGGTAAGTGAACTGTCCTCGATCCGAATCGAACGAACTCCTTGTGAACAGGGCCATCGGTCGATTATTTTTACATTTACATTTTAACATTTTAACGTAGTTCTATTCCCCGACAATTCATGTCGAGGGACAGACCTAAATGTCACCCCTCGAAAAAAAGACATTATTGACCTCGGCCCAAAGTGGCCTCGGTCAATACACATGTACTATATATGTCATCTCGGGCCGACATTTCAGTCTGTCCCCCTCCATGGCGGGCGCCATTTTCCTATTAAAACACCTGGTCACCACCTGTAATGCATGGCCAATGCATTTACCATAAGAAATGGCGAGATGTCTGGGCCCATAGATTGGTCCCAGACCTTCGTTTGAAGGAACGGTTCGAACACAACATAACTCGAACCTAATACTTCAAACCACAACGTTTTCGCTGTGTGTTGATAATTTCAGGGTTTGGGGGCATTGAAAATATGAGGGGTTATTTCGCACGGTATTTCTATGCAGCCACTCAAAATGGGCGGAGTAATAAAATTAAACTACTGTAAGACAAGGTTGGGATTTAGTCACTACCACACTTTCTCAAAACGCAAAAACTATTCTTCTCTCAGTTATTGCTGTGTCAAAGAGAATATTTAAGTTCATTTACCAGATATTACTATGATAAATAGAGAAGCAGGTTTTTTTATCTACTTTTACTACATCAGCTCAGCTGATTGGTCAATTCCCGACATGTGACCTAGTAGAAACGTCTTTTGTAAGCGGTCACAACGAATTTTGCTTTTTTTAGAAAAAAGCACTTAACCGACAACATAACAACACCAAAAGATTTCCGTTTTGATCATCCGGAGTCGAAATATATCAAATTTAGATGTGTATAGAGGTTTTTCACGTGACGTCACACTCTAATTACCATAGAATTAACAGGAACTGGTGCGACTGTTAATCTCCCTCCTCCGCCGAAAGAAAAAAAATGCAAAGAAGTTCATCTTACTGGACATGTCCGCCTGTATATTCACACCGTGGATATGTTAAGATTTGTTTTGTATTGTTTTGTTTCCGCGCGATCAGCAATGTCCTTATCCTTTTACGACCTACTGCGGAAATATTATGAGAATGGGAAAATGGCGTATGCTTTCTTCCACAATTCAACTCCTCAATTTCAACTGCCGATCGAAATACGGGATAACCCTGATCGCCGCCCCTGGTTGTGTTTGTTCCACGTAGCGAAATATCCGGTTCTCATTTTTATTAACGTGGCCAAATGTCGTTTGCAAGTTCTTCGTCTTGTTCAAACCTTAGACACGCGTCCTACAATACGGTAACAAGAGGTTTCTTTGCCAAAACCATCCGGACAATTCATCATCACTAACGATGCGTTTGGGCTGTTCGGTGTAAGTTTTTTCTACACTAGGAAAGGGAAATGTAGTCACTGGGAGTAGTCTGGCTTTGAAATGCATGAAATTTGCACGTCGAGTTTGAATGAAAACAATGATGTCATCATTCCGCTACGGCTGGAAATGCATGGAGTGAGTAACGATGATAGTAAACTACATGTAGTATCGGAGCAGGCAACTTTCGACCAAAGCAGGAACGTGCGCATAATACGTCTGAAATATAAGAGATATGATGTAGTAAATGTATTTTTACCTATAGAATAAACCAGTATCCATGTTTCCTTTCAATTTGAAATTTAAGGAAAACGGGCCCAAATGGATGGTAACGGTTCAACTCACAAGAATGGAAATCCGACACGTTGATGTAAAAATGGGAAGGATAGTGTACAGGTCGCACGGCTTTTTGCCGGTAAAGGAAGTGAGCAACGACCTTATTCACGAAAGGCCCGCAAAATTTGCGTGCACGCAAACTAAGGTCAAAACATTCTAGCTTGAGAATTTATGACATACACCAAAGTCAATTTTCCAAGACGGCTGCCTGGTTACCACTAATTGCATTCCAATTGGACAAAAATTTCCTCTACAGTACACATAGATGATCACACCATGTTAGAAAAGGGCCATATAGCCATGACACGTGCCACTAAAATGGCTATATTTGGAACTTGACGTCTGTGACTGTAAAAAGTAGGTCAAATCAAAAACTCTTTTCATAATGTCATGTATCCTCATTAGATACACCTCTGACAAAAAATTGGAGACAATCCAATTAACAGTTCAGGAGTTACTAGGCTTTGAGCTTTGGTTTTGTCCACCTGGTGGCTAAGCTAAGAATCGAATCGGACCGAAACTTGGTGTCATAGGTCATCTGACATAGGGGTGTATACGTACCAAGTTTTAGGTCAATAGCCCAAGCTCTTGCAAAACGTGCCACCAAAAGGCAAAATTTTGAACTTTGACCTCTGTGACCTTGAAAAGTAGGTCAAACCAAAAATCCTTTATATATTTAATGTACCCTCGGCAGATTCACCTATGGTAAAAATTTGGAGGTGATCCAGTCATTAGTTCAGGAGTTATTGCACTTTTCGTGTTTTGAGATTCGGCCAACTGGTGGCCAAGCTAAGAGTCGAATCGGACCGAAACTTGGTGTAGTAGGTCATCTGACGTAGGGGTATATATGTACAAAGTTTCAGGTCAATAGCACCCGCGGTTACGAAACGTGCCACCAAAAGCCAAAATTCTGAACTTTGACCTCCATGACCTAGAAAAGTAGGTCAAGTTGTCAAAGTTGTCCTCATCCCATCAATTCTCTTCTTACCGAAACTAACCTTCCTCTTCATAACAATGCTTGTTCGATTTCTTTCGGGGGGGGGGGGAGGGGGAAGGGGGTACCCTGTATAGGCCGTTAAACGACCACTGTACTAATTTGACACCAAACAATGCATAAGACATAATAATTTTTGTGTAAGAGAAGAGAAGACAAAACGTCGCTCTATTTGGCGATCAATATTCCTACCTCGTCACTTTCAATTCACATAAGTAAACAAAGTATTGATTGATTACGTCATTACTTCGTCTGCGGTCAGTCGGTTTTCAAAAGCGACACTCTTCCTACGTTTTTACCAGGGGTTCATATCATGTGGTCACAAACGGCCATTAACTAAATTGTCAACACGTCAAAGTTAAGGCTAGGACTACTCCTTATAATCTTGTTACCGTTTCCCTTTTCTGGTTGGTACAGAACGTACGCTCACAACCGAGTACTCGTTAGACGCTATATTTCAATTTCCTTTTTTACGTTGTAAGTTTGTCGCTGTGACGTCACTTATTGTCGCTCAGATTTTCGCAAATATGGCCGAAGGGATTCGGAAGACTCACCCAATGTCAAACCCGAGGTCTGTCACGGTGTAGGCCAACATTCACGCACACGTGCGGATATTTCGACTCTCGAGATGAAATTCACTATTTACCAAATCGTCGTGGCAGATTGGATTTTACGGTCACCGTCTTTGGATGATGGAGAAGAAAAGTCTCATATTTCATGTGCTGCTGTCTGCCTCATAGTCATGAATTGTACGACCTTCGTAACGATTCCAAAACGCGGCAGCCTTGTGTGTCAGATGAGTGACCGGCGGGGGACATGCATGGAGAAGCACGAAGCTGTGAGGTATCCGCGAGGAAAGATGTTTCAAAAGAAGGTACATGTAATTCGCTTCAAAACTGATCCTACGGCATTTCAGGTGAATTCGACAGCTTTATGATCGCCTGTGTTGATGTGTGCAAAACGTACCAAAGAGCAGAACGGACAGTTTTGGGTTGGTTTGGCTGCTCTAGAAATTGGGGGAGCTGTTTTAGGCTACCACGCGTGAGTTGTTTCATGCTGGTGTCTCGTACTCGTAGTTCTAAGTTTATCGATTTCCATAGGCTGAGTTAACATACAGATACACGGATACGCTGGCGGAGAAAGGTTTTATGGTCATGAGCCATTTATTAGGACATTGTTGGCCATGGGTGTTCGCATACTGTCTACTTCTATGCGAACACAGCCTTTTGCTGTCCCATTGGTATCCATAAGCCTAGGGAAATCGATAAATTACTACGAGACACCAGCATAAAACTACTCACGCGTGGTAGCCTAAAACAGCTCCCCCAAATTCTAGAGCAGCCAAAACCAACCACCAAGCACTCCGACGGTATATGCACACGCTGGCGAACAATGGCCTAATAAAGGGTTATGACCATGAAACCTTTGTTCGCCAGCGTGTCCGTATACCGTATATCTCTTTTTGTGAACTCAGCCTAATACTCGAAGGTTTTTCACATTGTCGTTTGCCATCTTATTCAGCAGGGAACTTATTCACAAAGCATAGGCCTACTTAGAGGGTTGTTGGTAAAACCTGGATTCAAAAAGCTGGACTCTGGATTCAAAAACCTGGACGCTGACTCATTGGATTGCGCCGCCTGAGATTTACCAATAGTAGTTCGTATGGCAGAGTGTGGCGACTCAAATCTGAGGACATGCATTGTAAGAGCTTCCTGTCTAGCAGACGACACATTTTAGTTTAGGCTTGGAGGAATATAATTCCTCCAAGGTGTTTGTTTGTACAATAAGCAAATAATTAGTTAATTTAGCAAATTTAAATGTGTCGTCTGCTAGACAGGCAGCTCTTACAAAACGTATCCTCACATTTGAGTCACCACACTTAAAAACAAATTAAAGGGGAAGTGCAGTCGTGATTTGTTTACATTTTGTACTGGCAAATTATATTTGTGTATCCCCAGCGGGCAGCACAAAAACAATCTCCAAAATATCTTTTGACATGAATGATTTATTAGAAACAAGTTGATATTTATTTACGATTCAGAAAAATATGGAAAAAATGGTACTCCCGTTTGGCGAGGTTTTGTAAACAAACTATGTAAACAAACCACGACTGAACTTCCCCTTTAAGGCCCAGTTTATACTCCATCATACTGCAGTCGTGCGATCAAATACAAAGGAATTTAGATCGCTTTCTATTCTATTCAATTTTGTCGCTTGACTTCAGTGTTGGATGGAGACAGGTGTTGCATCTGCTAGTGTTTCTGTGTCCACGTATTGTTTGGGATCGCTGTGTGTCCTCTTTTGTCAAGTCACGATTTGGGGAAAAAGCATACGCACTATATCAGGAGGGAACGAGGACAGGATTTCTTGCATGTACAGGTGTAATGTATGAGAATGCCCCCGTATGACAATGCCCGCTTTATTGTTCGGCGGACACTCAAATACAGAACGACATGTTGATCAGTGCCTCCCCATTGTCACATCGCGGCTTATTCCGTCAATCTTTTGTTGGGGGGCATTGGCATACGGGGGGCAGTGAAAAACATTACAGGTGTACTTCGGTATCTGGCGGTATGACTGGTTCCCTTCCTTCCATGGCAGAAGATCAGACTAATACACTACGCAGGCGGGGCAATCCAATGAATCAGCGTCCAGGGGCCGGTTGCACAAAAGCATACTAGGCCTAGTATCATTCTATGTTGGTTACCAAACTGGCTACCAAGTTGGTACGGTTGCACAGAACTATACTATGTCTGGTATCATTGTAAACAACATACTATGTCTGGTAGGGTTCAGGAGTACTACTAAGTGCTGCCATCTATGTTACTGAGTTCTTTCCTGGCTTGAATATATTGTCATATCACATGCAGTGGCATGGCGTTGGTACGGTTGCACAAAACTATACTATGTCTGGTATCATTCTACACAACATCTTGGCTTATATAACAACAAAACAATGGATTGTCACACCCAGTGCACATTGTGCCGTCAGGTGGAAGTCATTCAACATGGTCTAGTACTTTACTATCCCACAAAGTATGTTATCACGTAGTTGAGTGCCTAGCATGCTTTTGTGCAACACTCCTGGAAGACCCAACTAACTAGAATGCTACTAGGCATTTGGAATGCTAGTATCTCCTAGTTGGCTTCTAACTTAGTATGCTTTTGTGCAACCGGCCCCTGGTTTTTGAATCCAGAGTCTAGCTTTTTGAATCCAGATTTTACCAACAACCTACTTAGAGTTGCACATTCGTAGCGTCCTTGTAAACCACTGTTCAATGGTTGATGCACAATAGCTCATGGAATATTACGAATTCTTAACTGCTCAGAGAGCTTTGCGAATAAAGGCCTAGAGTTTCATTTGGTAACGAAGACTTTTTGTTACGGTTCCAAGTGAGGATCTACTTTTCCCTTCCACGTAGAAAACCTGGGCCCATATTTTAAAGAACTACCCGTACTTCTAAGTGTGGCACCTATCCTTTGTTCAACACAAAATATAAGTATCATACTTGGACTTTATGTTTATGAATATGGACCCTGTTGTTGTGGGGAGCCAGTAATGGAGAGCGCCCGCCGAGGATTTTGTAGCCGAAATATCCACTGCGAACCATTGTCTGATTTCTATATTCACCTGGAGTTGTTGGCTTCTGCACTGAACATTATACCGGTTGTCAAAACCGTCTCGGTGTTTGTTTTGATAGCTCTATGACAGCCTGTTCCACGAGACAATGAGCCTTGGCCTACTTCATGTCTGTACTTTATTTATCAGCAAGTTGTATTTTTTGTGTTTGATTTTTCTGTCAGGGCGAAGCCATAGCATACTGGCCGTGGTGAGGCAGCTCAAAACCTTTCAAAGTCACCCCGGTTTACGGTACGGAAGAGGTCATCTCAAGCTACTTATGATCCTCACTTGGATGGAGGGTCTTCACTTGCCTTTGCAAAGAAACAAGGTTTTGTTGCATGTGCTTGTGCATGTTATGCATGAGCGTACTTACTGTGCTGGCCGATTTAAAGTCATGAAGTGGGAAGGCCTACCAGTAGGTACATCGAATGGTAAATTTACCGATCGTGAACATCCTCGTTTCGTCAGTGGGAAACGTGGGGCGATTGGCCTTGGCGCGGGAGCACGACGCGTGGTATTTTTTGTTAGAAACGTAGATTTTTGGATACTCCGCTATGGTGCGGGTGATCCACCGACTATACGATGATTTTACGATTAGTATGCGATTAGTTTACGAATGGTTTATGACAAATTTACGACGGCCGGTTGATCAGCTTTGTGTTCACGATTCCTTTGCGACACCGATTTCTGTTTACGACAAGTTTGCGACCAGTTTTCGATGAGACCAAACATGATTGACATCGTAAAGTGTGCTCTGTTGCAGGCGATTCGGCCAATCCAAGTCCAGAATGACATAACGCGATTCTACGTCTGACATCATCTTCTGATGACGTCGAAACAGGACCGATTCCGTATTTATTTAATGTAATTTTCGGTGGATCTGTTTGAACCTCGTTCCCAGTCTTCACGCACCTGCGCAACTCACAAGGTGGGATTATCGTCTGCTGTGTAGGGATAGTGCCTCTCCAAATATCGCGAGATATCCCAGCAAGGGCGACGGAAATCAGGCTGGATCAGCTTCAACGTCATGTCATTTTTTAGCTCACAGGGGTGAGCTATTACGATGGTGCAGCGTCCGTCGTCGTTTGTCGTCGTCGTAGTTGTCCGTTAGCAGGGCACGTTTCGTAACCGCTGGAGCTATTGATCTGAAATTTGGTACACTTATTGCCCTATGCCAGATGACCAATGTCACCATGTTTGGTCAGATTCGATTCTTAGCTTGGCCACCAGGTGGCGGAACCAAAAACACAAACAGTGCTAAATTAATGACGGGATCACCTCCAAATTTTTATCATATGTGTATCTAATGATGATACATTAAATGTGTAACGGGTTTTTGATTTGACCTACTTTTCACGGTCACAGAGGTCAATGTTCAAAATTTTGCTTGATAGTGGCAATTTTCGTAACCGCTGGTGCTATTGACCTGAAACTTGGTACATATATACTACCATGTCAGATGACCTATGGCACCAACGTACGGTCCAATTTGATTTTTGGCTTTGCCACCAGTTGGCCAAAACCAAAAAGACAAAAAGTGCAATAACTCCTAAACTAATGACTGGATCGTCCCCAAATTGTTATCATTGGTGCCCCTAATGAGGATACATACATATGTAATGGGTCTCTGATTTGACGTACTTTTCAAGTCAGAGGTCAAAGGTCAAAATTTTGTCATTTGGTGGCACGTTTCGTAACCAGGTGGCCAAAACCAAAGCTCAATGTCCAGTAATAGGTGCATCAGATGAGGATACATGACATATGTAAAGGGTTTTTGATTTGACCTACCTTTCAAGGTAACAGAGATCAAAGTTAAAAATTTCCCCATTTATGTGGCACGTTTCGTGGCTATTTGACCTTGTGTCTTCTAACTTGGTGTGATCATTTATCTAGGTACCCTCTATGTGGAGAGCAAATTTTTCCCCGATTGGAATACAAATAATGCTTCTTGGAAAATGGACTCTGGCACATATGTTATAAATTCTCAAGGCAGAATGTTTGACCTCGAAATTTTGACCATAATCGTATTACCCTGGAATTCAAGGCTTGCCCTGGAACATTTCGATTTAATATTTGTCATTTGGTCTTACGTCTTCATTTATCTTACGACTAGACTCTCCCGACAGGTTTGTGATTCGTTCGCGCCTGCAAACTGATCGTAAACTCGTCAAAAAGTCGGTGGATTACACCTGCATTACGCGGCAGTTCAACATGGCAGTGTGTGATGACGTCATCAGAACGCACGTGGTAAGGAGAATTCAAAGTTATGAAGTTGGAACTCGCCTGTGCAGCGGTGTTCTATAAGCAATTCTGATGACAATTTGACACGATAGTCTCTCTTGTCTAAATAAAATGATTCTTGAAGGAGCTAGCAAGGATTAAGTATAAACTAGGAAAGGTGATCCCTTTCCGACCACCGCTGATGTTAGCCAAGCATGAGATATGGTTCCCTGTCCGTGCATCGGGGAAGATAGTACAGATTCAAGTGCCAAAGGAAACACCTTTTAAGAATGTTGTCGTTTATGCTGACAAAGGTAGCTACTTTGGAATAGAGTACAAGACGCCTTTCTACAAAAAAATCAAAGGTTTTGTGCCATCTATTTACTTGGGTTACATGTTGTTTTATATTTCTATCCAACGGAAACACACCTGGCAACTGTATGACGTTAAAAGGGGGGCATTTGAAGGGAACATCATTGTCCCTCGCACAAATAAATGCCTTTCCCGAGGCTTTGCAGTAAGTGTAGGATATGAGGGGAAAATCGTTGTGTTTTGCGTTAGAAGTTTCATCGGCGCCACCATTTATGACATCATTTTGTCGAACGAAACTGGTCGAGTTTATTTTGTCCTTACAAACGGAATCGTTGTCCTTTTGACGAGCTTACCAAATGTTATCACCAGGGATGTTTACAGTCTTCAAGGAAGATACATCCTTGCTTATCTTCTCATTGATAAGTACCGGGTAACAAAATACTCGCCGAGGCAGTTCTTGAGATACTGCCGCGGTGGTCGTTCCGATATAAATTTCAGCAGATTTTACAATATGTTGTTTGTGATTTGTTTTCCGAGGCTTATTGCTGCCGGAATTACACTTATTTTTCACCATAAGGACGGTCTCGTAAAAAGGGGCCCCGGAAGAAAAACCTTCATAGAGAAAATTGCAACGTTTCACCCGAGTATCAACCATGGGGTTTCGGCTCATTACCTATTCAACCCCACCGATGGTGCATTGTTGCATATTAAATGCTATCAAAGGACGGTTCCAGGCATACGAAAGCAGGTAGTTTCAGTTGAAGTTTACGATCGTCTGATATGACAGTTAAATGCTGATGTCAGGTCGACCTTTGATTGATTGCCTGCGCCACGACAAAACCGTCCCAACAAGTGACGAAATCATGGTCATGTCGCTAAAAGTGAAAAAAAACTGTGGGCTGAGTCGGGTCGACTGCGAATGGATTACACCCGTCGCGGAGTTGCAGAGAAGTTGACCATGTTCAACTCCTGCGATTCGTGATCTTTTTGATCGATGTCGCTGGTGCCGATCGTCGCAGGTGAGACGCTTCAGCATGGCGCACACCTGCGACCACCGACGAGACTGGCGACCAACAAGACGTCGCAGGCAACCATCGCGTGGTCGCTCGCCGACCACATTTTGCGAATATTTCAGTGAACCATCCACAAACGACAGACGACCTCCGAAAGCGACCGAAGTCGCCGACTATTGTGGCGTCGCATCGGAATCGTATGCGGACGAAGTTTCCTCGTTTTTTATCGGCCGAATAAATGCAAAGATCAGTCGGCCTTTGCGCTGAAAATTAAACATGTTGAATTTTTGGTCTGTTGATGCGATCGAAATTCTTTGGTCGAATTTGGCCAATTATTTCCCGTTGGTTTTCCGACCAGTCCATCTTCGATAATCGAAGGCCGATCTGCTCTCCGCTGCGTTACATCGCACATCATCCTTCGAGAAATAGACCAGTCAGCGGCGTATCTTGGCACGATGCCAACTTTACCGGTCGACCAATCATATGACACTTTATATCGGGTCTTCGGCTACAACTCTTTGTACCACGATTCAAATTTTACAACACCGATTCTGATTGGCCTCTTCTTCTCGAGACGGCAGAAAAGCCGTGGACCGGTCACTTTCTCGAAGGGTGATGTGCGGTGTAACGTAGTGGTGAGCAGATCGGCCTTCGATCATCAATCAGGAATAGATATAGTGTATCAGGTGATTACCAGCGACGTATAAAATGGGCAGAAACTTCAATCTTGTCCTTTTCAACCAAATGGCTGCTGCTTGTTGTGTGCGTCACTGCCTCGCGACTGCACTCTTGATATTGCGCCGCCGCTGCCGCCGGAGGCGCAATGAAAAGTTGCAGATTCGGGCACACAGATCGATTCTCAGACGAAAACGCTTGGGGGCTTATGCTAACCTTCTAAAGGAGCTCCGCCATGAACACGCGAATTCGTAGAGGAAGTTTTTGCGCATGAAACCGGAGACATTTAACACCCTCCTCCATATCGTAGCGCAACGGATTGTGAAACAGGACACGTTGATGAGAGAGGCAATATCACCAGGGGAGCCCCTGAGTATAACGTTACGATTTCTTGCGACTGGTTAGTACTTGTATATTTTTTAGATCTAATCTGTATAATACACCCAGAATGATGGCCACCTGGCCATGTCGAATTAGCGGAACCAGCGGAAACAACGGAACCAGCGGAACCTGGTCTGCAGCCGATAGAACGAACACGTGACTCGTTGTTGCTTCGTTAAGCTGTTGACTGAAAGCAACACGCTACTCGGTGTTGCCAGCAACACGCGGCTGGAGTCATGAGACCTACATGTAGGCCCTAGGCATGCTACGTCTAGGCTAGGCTACTGGTAGGCCTACAGGGCCTAGGCCTACCGTAGACCTAGTTTTTTCGGCGCCTAACAATTCGATTTGAAGAGTGCAGTTATTGTTTAAAAACAACATTATGTTTTTCCTTCACGTTCCGCTGTTTCCGCTAATTCGACATGGCCTGGCCACCTTCCACGTGGCAGCAGGCTGTGGATACTTGAACTAAAGTCTTCCTTTTTCACATTTCATTTTAATCATGCCATTAAGCTACTCATTCTTTTAAACTCGAGACGCCCGATATTGATTTTATAATTATTTGAAATCATTTTTTTTCAGGGGAAACGTTCGAAAGTCTGTCCTTTCCTTTCCATGTTGGCGAAAGAACCATATCTGTAATTGTGAAAGAAACGACTTCAGCAATATTTGACGCTCTCGGTGACAAGTACCTCCAGGTAAGTTGGTCTTATCGTAAAACATACCTTCTGCAATCAACAGGGAGTGTTCAGATCCCAAAGGTTATACATACACTCCAAAACTAAGATCAGCACTCTAAAACTCAGATCAATACACCAATAATTTTTATTTCTCAATATCTGGTTACCAAAAACAGAAAATAAAATTTCGTCTTGCGTCAAACTTCCAAGTGAGCTAATGGTGCTTGACAATTCCTCAATCAATGTGTTTCTTATTACAGGAGTGTACCGCGAGAGTGGTCGTGGTTGGTACAACAACATCTTGATATGACTTCAGTGTTCCAGTTGGATGCAGTTTGTGTTGAAACTACACCCAAGTGCCCTGCCGAATTCAACTCGTACAGCTGACAAATGATTTCATGTTGTTGCTACTAATATCCAGATGTTGTTTGACCGACCACAACCATTCTCGCGGTTCCCTCCAGTTATGATTTAATTACTCTAAACTCCCACTTACCTGTCCCATTCCTTAACTCGGAAAAAATGACTAAGTCCTAAGTTGAAGATAATGGGGTGGGGATATGGTCAGAAACAGTAATGTCCTGTCCACTTATTTGTCCCACTCCCGAGCCTGGCAAAGAATGACAGCGCCTATGGTATGCAACAACTCCAACTTAGGATTTGGTCATTTTTTCTGGTATGCAACAACTCCAACTTAGGATTTGGTCATTTTTTCCGAGTTCAGAAATGGGATAGGTAAGTGGGAGTTTAGAGTATTTTGACTAAGCATACTTTATCCCAATCCCGCACTCATAATTAGCGGTATAAGCATTTGGATTCCTGTTACAAGACTTACAGCTGGGTTAGCTGATATGATGCCACTGATGTCTCATTGTCAGCGTTTTCATTTGGAACTACTGCGGTAAAAGGTGTAGAAACTGTACATTCTGGTAATTTTCATGTGTTGTACTGTTCACCACTTGTTTTAGGAATCGCCACGCCAGGCGTCATGCGCATGTTGGCCGAGGGGCCTTTCATGCCTTTCATCTCATTTCTCCGCTACCGAGTGGTGTCATCACCAATGCTACATGTCGGAAGTAATGCATTAAACTCAACATCAAACATGACATTTTGAATTTTCTCCATCGCCATCACCTGTTGACGCCGACTTAAATTTTTCAATCTCAATGTTAGATGACTGCTAAAGTGGGTCCAGGTCATCCAATTCATTATTACCTTCGACACATGGGTTGTTTGCCAGATGTTTAAGAATGCTCATTTGTTCTTCTTCGACGGGGTTCTTGTGCTTCTTGAGTTTATTGGTAGGCCTGCCAAACGTAGAAGAATCAATGGTCATTTTTTCTTCTTCGACGGGGTTCTTGTGCTTCTTGAGTTTATTGGTAGACCTGCCAAACGTAGGTTTCTTGATGGTGATGGATCCGGGGGCTGGAGAACAACTGCGGCGTTTTAGCGACTGACCTTCTGAATCGATAACAACAATGTCGGCATCCTGTTCAGGATCCTCGGGATCACCTTCAACATCCTTGTCCTCTTCAACCATTTCACCGTCGGAATCGACACGGAAGTCTACCTTAATCGGCACCCCATCTTCAGATTCCGCGTGGGCCTTTGTTCAACTTGAAATGATACCAAAATTATTAACTTCTTCCTATTTCTTGTCAGATGCCGGACAGCCAGAATGAATGGAAGCGTGTAATTGATGAGTTTGAAGAGAAGAGGAATTATCCGCTGTGCTTGAGTGCCACCGAAGGCAAGCATGTTGCTATCGAGAAGCCAGGGAACTCTGGGTCAGCATGCTATAATTACAAGTCCTTTTTCTCTATTGTACTGTTGGCAGTCGTCTTGTGGATGCGAGATATCGATTCATGTTCGTTGACGTTGGAGCGCCGGGACGGGCAGGTGATGCGGGAATATTCCATGTGTCAAACCTCAAATTCGGAATGGATCATGGCCTTTTGAATTTTCCACCAGCTGCAGACTTTGGGACAAGTGGAAAAGTGCATCCCCATATCATAGGAGATGCCGCTTTTCAATTGCGGCTAGATTGTTCCAAGCCATTCCCGGACAGAACCCAGGGTTTAGCAACTAAAATTCAAAACTATCAGTTGATCATGAGTCGTGCTAGGCGAAACTCGGAAAATTGTTTCGGTGTTTTTGCTCAAAGGTTTCTTGTGTTTCTAAGCACAATGAAATTGGCACCAAGGGTTGTGGAGGACATTGTTCTGGCAGCTTGTTGTTTGCACAATATACTTGATAGATCATCGGTGTACATTTTATACCAGGAAAGGAGATGTAGACCGAGAAGATACCATTGTTTGTGAGGGTTCGTGGAGGAGTGCGCAAGAAAAACAGCTAACGCCACTTGAAAAAAGCAGCCAACGTACATGTATGTGCACAGTTACGGCAAAGCAACAAATGCAATGCGGAATTACTTCTTGTCGCCGGAAGGCGAGGTTCCTTGGCAGTATAACATGGTGTACGAATGACTTGGTTCATGTTACACTCGTCCCCAGTGGCCTCGAGCTTACGCTCTCAACCACTGGCACAGATGGGGCCAAATCATGTTTCTGAACACTAGCTGGCGCAAAATGTCATCAACTAATCAGCGACCAGTATTTCACGCAACTAGGGGAAACATGAAACATTTTCTTATTGGCCACTTTGGTCACGTGACAAGTATCGTGGCATAGATATATATATTCCGGACTTTTCGTGTTATTTTGCACCACTTTTTGGAATACATTCACTGCGAAATGAAAAGTTAACATACTCAACGTCACATACGACCCGATGTGGGACAATACAGCGGTGTAAGTACTTCGCCTTCAGCATTCTTTGGATTGCCGTGATTGCGTCCATAGAAACAACACCGCCTAAGGTTGTTTGAAAGGTGATCAGTCATTGGCTGGTTGATCCCGCGCTTTCGTCAACAACTGGTAGTGACATCTAGTGTTCAGAAACGGACTTTGGCACCAAAAGTTTCAGTGGTTGAGGGTGACAGCTTCGAGCGGAGGCCGAGACCCTGAATTATTGAGTGTAGGTTCATGTAGGCTCTCTCCATACATATACACGTATTAAAGACATCTAATAGGCCTACCTTGAGATTCGTTGACGTTTTGCCAATCTGCATGAAGGGCAACAAAAGTTTTAAGTTGTCTTTCACCCATTGTTCTTTCAGCAGCTTCCAGACGGCGACTCCTTCTTCGCTCTGGCGAGAATTGTCCTCGGGGATTTCATTCCAGTTTTGACAGAGACCTCTGAAATGAATTTGTGTTTTAGTGAAAACAACAAACAACGGGTCACTATCTACAGTATGCGTTTTTCAATGAACTGATTTGTGCCAAATAG
Source organism: Notospermus geniculatus (assembly GCA_002633025.1). Taxonomy (NCBI): domain Eukaryota; kingdom Metazoa; phylum Nemertea; class Pilidiophora; order Heteronemertea; family Lineidae; genus Notospermus; species Notospermus geniculatus. The sequence goes on from NMRB01000485.1 coordinate 312,149, forward strand.
GGGCCAATGTTGAGATCACCTGGTATCTCATCCGCAGTGTCAAGCCTTTAATTAGGTTTTTATGGTTTCCGATCTTCAAGATCCGTTTGGTCATGATGTCGGTCTGTCTGTGCGTCTGTGTGTGTCTGTCTGTTTGGTCTGTCACACGCTGTAACTTTGTTCCTGCAAATTTCCTCACATTTTTTTCGTAGGTAAGTCTGATGAAGTTACATGATATACAACGCGGGTTTTTGATTTGACCTCTTTTTTAGGTCACAGAGTCAAAGTTTTGCCGTTATGTGGCACGTTTCGTGGCCGCAGGGGCTATTGCCCTGAAACATATATTCCCTTGGTCAGATGGCCAGTCACACCAAGTTTCGGCCCAATTCGATTCTTGGCTTGGCCACTAGGTGGCTAAAACCGAAAACACAGTCATCTTTCTTCTCCTTCAACCCTTCAACTAGGCTCGACCTTGCGCGCAACCAGGAAATTATACTCAATAGGGCTCGTTGTGATTTCATTTTTAAAAGTCATCTGTTTTCCCATAACTATGTCAATGTGAACGATCCTAGGTGCCCTTGTGGCTACCGTCAACAGTCCACACAGCATGTTCTTTTTAACTGTCCTCTTTTGATTAATCAACGTACCATATTTGAAGCTGACATCAATAGTAGTAGTCCTGTACAATTCTAATCCTCGTAGTACACGCTTGCAGATCCTCTTACATGGTTCCTCCAATTATCGTCATTCTTCTATTAAAAAGGCAGTGTCAAAAACTGCAGATTTCTTATTGTGTGCAGAAAAACTTTATCATTCTCTATAGCCTATCCTGTCCAACATAGTTGCCCTCTATCTTCAACTTACTGTACATATAATTTGCTATAATTTTTTTTTGAGTTTTGCCACGATCACAGTTTCATCGCCTGCACATCTGCACCATCTCTGCCTATATTTCTATGTGATTGGCTAATAGGGTCAGTAATGCTCTGCTTTGGCCCTCCTTTGTATTGTATTGTACATTTCTTTTTCAAATAAATAGTATAATAATCTTTCTTCTCGTACATTCACCCACAGGTGAGCACATGGTCCAATCAGATTTTCCCTGTTGCCGTCGTCCCGCAGCGGATAATATATCATTTTTGCCGGATCGCTCGAGTGGAAAGACATAATGGGAAATAGGGAAATAATAATGTGTGTGGGCTTATAGTGCCTTTTACATTTAAGTGTCAAGGCACTTCACATTATTACCCAGCCTAATCCAGAAACCTTTCTGTAGAAACCAAGGGCAGCTACAATCAAGCGCACACATGGACATTTCAGGCCAGTTGAGAGTATACAGAGTGACACAGCCAGGGATTGAACACGCAACCTTCCGATCACGAGTCCAACGCTCTAACCATTGTGCCACCGCGCTCCCCAAATCTATTAAAACATTTTATGCGGATTCCGGAGCGGGAAACTGGTGCGGCCACCGCGACAGAAACTGGTCTAGTGGAAACGTGCCTTAATGGAGGAATGTTGGGTTGGGCTCCCGAATGAAAATTTCACACTCGGACGGTTTTGAACTCTTTTTCATCATGTTCATAGGTAAACAGAGTTTACCAATACAGATTACGTCATCGAATATCGTTTATTCCACCAATCAGATCAACGGAAAAATCCCTCTTCCTTTCATTTCATCCAATCCAGCCATTTGTAACGGTACGTTACCTAGAACATCCAGTGCCTTGGTCGAGGGTTCTTGTGTACACTCCGCGTCAAAATATCGTTTATCGGGTATTATATAATTTTTCTTTCTATTGTCGCTTACCTGAAGGTAGCGTGGTCTCTTTCGGGAACCTTCCTGACTATCTCTTGGATGTTATTGTCAGGAAGACCGGCAGAAAAACTACTATTACCCAAATACGGGTGTACCAGTTCTCACGCGGGAAATTTATTGCAAATCTACCTGTTCCAGGTGAAGGAACATGCAAGGACGTTCGTGCTACTGGTGGAGTCAAATTCTTTATTCACACCGTGGATATGTTAAGATTTGTTTTTTATTGTTTCATGTCCGCGCGATCAGCAATGTCCTTGTTCTTCTACGACCTACACCGGAAACTTGAGAATGGTAAAATGGCATATGCTTTCTTCCACAATGCAACCCTTCAATTTCAACTTCCGATCGGAAATCTAAGGGATAACCCCCAGCGGCTCTTGTTGTGGTTGTTCAATGTGGCGAAATATCCCGTTCTCATCTTTATAAACAAGGTTAAATATCGCTTGCAGGTTCTCCTCATCGTTCAGAACATACACACGCGCCCTACAATACGGCAGCAAGAGGTTCCTATGCCAAAAACCTCAGCACACATTATCATCACTAACGAAGCATTAGGAGTGCTCGCTGTAAATTTTTTCTACAGTAGGAAAGGAAAATGTAGTCACTGGGGGTATTCTGGCTTTGAAATGCATGAAATTTGCGCATCGAGTTTGAATGAAAACAATGATGTCATCAGTCCGCTACGGCTGGAAATGCATGGAGTGAGTGACGATGATAGTAAACTACATGTAGTATCGGAGCAGGCAACTTTTGACCAAAACAGGAACGTCCGCATGATACCCCTGAAACATAAGAGATATGATGTAGTAAATGTATTTTCACCTATAGAATAAACCAGTATCCATGTTTCCTTTCAATTTGATATTTAGGGAAAACGGACCCGAATGGGTGGTAACTGTTGAAAAGAAGGAAAATCCAACGACGTTGATGTAAACGTGGGAAGGACAGTACATTTCGCATGGCTAGTTCACGGTAAAAACAAGTGAACTGGGCTAGATCCGGATCGAACCGAGACCGCATGAACAGTGCCATAGGCCGATTATTAAACATTTTAACGTCGTCATGCCTCATTCTTCTTTATCGTACCTCAAAAGAGAATCCGTGAATATGATTGGCCGAGACGTGTCACGTGAGCGTTGGATATTTTTCTATGCAGTGCCCACCGCTTTGTTTCGTCCGATCGCTTCCAATGTTAAGTTGAATATTAGGCACGCCAGCTCCGATTAAATCCTACTTTGGGAGTCGATTGGAGTACTATCGGCTTGTTTCGCACGATTACATCAAAACGTTCTGTGGAATCGAGGGAGCAGCATGTTCAACAATGCTACATGTAGGCCTACCGGTCGGCGGCGCCCATGTTGATGTCAATGCGCGCGATGACCTCAGGCTAGAGCGCAGGGCTGGGTTGTTCAAAACACTGTTTGTGGCTATTTTGGCCTTATTTCTACGTGGCGTTGTTTGCAATGGGCTTAACTGATGGAGAGAATGCCAAGATACATTGTACATGTAGCAGTATCCGTGCTAACGACACGTTAGTGACAAATACTAGAGAGCTTCGGCAGGACGTTTTCCGTGTCCGCCCGCGCAATTTTTGTGTTCATCGTAGACGTTTTTGTTTTTATCATATACCAAGGCTCCGTGAGATCCGAGCAAGTCAAAGGGGCTGGGCAGAAATGAAGGGTTGTTACAAGTTCGGCATAACTCTGAAACTACAGTTTCGATTTGCTTGAAACTTGCACAGATGATGCTTTGTACTGAATGATTAACAACTATGATGACACAAAAACAAATGCATTACTCTTTCCTAATTAGGGAGACAATGCCTGATTTCAGAGGCCTAGAAAGACGAGAAATAGTCATTATTTCACCTCAGAATTTCACACAGGCCTATGTCACGTAAAATGCTAACAAGGTTGTGTGATATGAGTTGATGATTTTAATTGTTTTCTGCAAAAAATGAATTTTAGGTTTTTGGTTCAAATGCCTTACCTCTGCAAGTTGAGAAAGCTTTTACAAAAGCCATTCAAACCAATGTGAAAACTGACCACAGGCCTGGGAACCACTGATTCAACCACAATGACTCAATCAAACTATACACTGAGAGTACATTTCACAGGAATTACCTTCAATTGGAATGTTGTTAGGACGCATGACATGAGGGTCATTTGTCCAACCATTCTACTGTTGGTTGCATGTGTGATGTCATGTCCCTTGGTTTCAGATCTATTGAATGTACCATTATGCCACGCTGTAATGCTTGCTAATACAAGCTGAAATACTTTAGACCAACAACATTTCAACCTGAGGTGATTCATGTGAAGTGTGCATTTTCTGCTGTCAGTGCAGAGTTCCATTGGGTCATTTTGGATGACATCACTGGTTCCCAGGCCTGTGGTCAGATTCACTGGTTGAATGGCTTTGTAAAAGCTTGCTCAACTTGCAGTGTAGGGCATGTGAACCAGATGTCTAAAGTACCATTTTTTGTACTAAATAATTAAAATAATTAACAGATATCACACCTACCTGTTAGCATTTTATGTGACACAGTCCCATGTGAAATTCTGTGGTGAAAGAATGACTATTCCTTATCTTTCTAGGCCTCTGAAATCTGGCATTGTCTCCCTAATTTAATTAGCAAAGAGCAATGCAATTGTTTTTATGTCATCATAATTGTTAATCACGAAGTACAAAGCATCATCTGTGCAAGTTTCAAGTAAATTGAAACAGCAGTTTCAGAGTTGTGCCGAACTTGTAACAACCCTTCATTTCTGCCCAGCCCCTTTAAAGTGCCAATTTTTGCCAAAAAGAACTGTCCGATTTGAGCAGGACAAACCTGATGCATTACTTGTCATCTAAAGAATGTTTTTGGCTATGTTTTCATCTCAATTCGTCAACTAGTATGCAAAATATGGCTTACTGGATATAGCATAATCATAAAAAGCATAACATAATCTCAAACTTAGTACCCGAAGTTATACCCAGTTGAGATGTACAAAAAGTGTCATGCCTGTCATGGTTTTTTTACACGGGAACGAGGTGCAGATGCACGTGCACGTGCAGAGGGAGCGCATCTTATGCAAGGCCCCATAACTGTTGGTGCTCACTATCGGAGGCCATTTCGAGAAAAAAGCAAAAGAAGGATTTTAGTTTAATGGAGAATGCATCACACAGTCAAACTTCGAAGGTGGATTCTGCAAAATCTGTCGCTTCGAAATCGATGTGAACTTCACGAAATGTCCATTGTGACCAGCTGAATTCGAATATGCAATAGCGAACCGCCCGAGTGACGTCGGACGTGTCAATTTCATTGTGTTTGTCCGACCATGCTTTTATCCTGTCTCACCATCGACAATGTGGTCACTCAGTAAAGTCTACTTGTTATCTAATATTTGTCCGACCTTCGCTGGTAAAAATAGAAACCGGGCGGTGTGCTATTAACTCATTTAAAATGTCCATTGTGACCAGCTGAATTCGAATATGCAATAGCGAACCGCCCGAGTGACGTCGGACGTGTCAATTTCATTGTGTTTGTCCGACCATGCTTTTGTCCTGTCTCACCATCGACAATGTGGTCACTCAGTAAAGTCTACTTGTTATCTAATATTTGTCCGACCTTCGCTGGTAAAAATAGAAACCGGGCGGTGTGCTATTAACTCATTTTAACAAAATTTTGAACGAACCTCGTTTCCAGGTACACGTTCGTGCATAGCCATCTCTGAGAAAACCTCTTTCTTCTGATGTTAAGTTTGCTGCTACGCGGTGGCTCTGCGATCGATCGATCGACCTGTCGCGACGTCACATGTAAAATGTTGATGTTGCGTCATGAAAAAGTGACCTAATACAATTTTTTGTAGGCCTAGGTACAGTATATAATGATAATGTGTATTTAAATGATTAGGAATAATAAGACAAAAACGAGGTGATTAAAGAAATTTTCATTAAGGATATGTAAAGTTTATGTCAGGCGACCAACACAAACGGGTTATTTTCACGCCAGAAATAAATGGAAACTTGCAGGGCACATGGACCACACTAGGCAGGGGAGGGCTAAAGGCGGGGGAGAGTGTCTCTTTATCTATTCCCGTGGGCTTTCTGCGGGGTTATGGGTGAAATAGGGGGGCTTATTCGGCCCCGCGCGGGACCGCCGCTGCGGCTCGAAAAACACCCCTTTACCAGCAACTTTTGGTACGCTGATGTGCAACACACTTTATGGGGAGTGCCCCCCCCCCGGGGGTAAGAATTCGAAAGAGTTCGTACTTTGAATACCCAACGGAATGTTAAAATAGTACGCAAATACGCCTACTGGAAGAAATTCTAATTATGGTCCCTACATATCAATGTAGGGACCATCTTGATATCACTGGGTAGGTGGGAAATTTTTCTTTCTTTCTTTCTTTCTTTCTTTCTTTCTTTCTTTCTTCCACACTCAATTAACACACGATTGCAAGAAAACTGCTCAATTACCTCAAAATCAAGCAGTACCATCGAGTAGTCAATACTTGTATCCAGGTCTGAAAGGTTAGATAGTTAAAAAAAGTTAACTTACGATGGTTTTTGAAGACTGTTTTATTCTGAAGTGATGAAGTTAAATATCTGCCTCAGTTTTTTTTGTTTGCCTTAGCCTGCCTGATCGTTTAACTTTTCCTTTGTATTATTGGGCTTACACAGAGGAAAGTTGTACGCGTGTGATTATCCTGCGGGTAAATGCCTCTGGTGAAGCACCATACAGACATCAGACAATAGTTTTCTAGGCCTTTAACCTGTGTAATGCAGAATTTGTACGCTGATTAGGCTAAATACCCTTTATGAATACGGCCCTTCATGTCTGCAGAATGCGCACGTCGTGCAGTCATTTGTCTGCCCTTCCTCTCTATTTGCCTACCCTGCATGTGTCCTTCACCAGGAAGACATTCCAGAACCTGACTGCTGTGCCACAGAGTCATACCCCTCCTTGCCTTTTCTTCACTCAGTTTGTTTTTTCTGATCATCAAATTTGCTGTCAAGCAAATTTTACAGTGCTAGTTTTCGATGTGATCACTTGTATAAGAGGTGCTGACGTGCGTCTGACAACCAGCCACATAACGGAATGCCACGGAACTAGGGATTTGGTCCACTATCATGGTGGGCGTGGAAATAATGAGTACTCCCGATTATGTTATGCTTTTTATGATTATGCTATATCCAGTAAGCCGCAAAATATACATGAAATTGTGAAGAGGGTGTTCCGTTCAACTGAGCGGGTGATCCGGGAGGCTGATAAATTTTTCCATTCCAGTTTCCATTGTTGGCGCCGATGAACAGCAGAAATGGCCATTTCAACCGACAAAAACACATCCAAACTCGGTGCGACGAACAAGATTCATCACTTACATTTTAAATAGTGTTCCTGGCAGGAAAACATGTCAATTCAATGTTCATTATGCGAAATTAACACGAAATTGCTGAGAGGGTGATCCGAGATTCCCAAGAATTCCATTGCTGTAGACGAAAAATACTTATTGCACTACTTTTTCCCTCTGATCGCTGTAGGCCTATGACGTCACACAATCGGGATGCCCGTCCAGCCAGCCCAGTTGGGGCGGATACACTACCATAGATCGATTTTGCCAATTGGGCCAAATGGAAATAATTAAGACTTTTACATGATTTATGTGAAATAAAATGTTTTCTTCTTGTTGACTTGAGGGCCAATGTTTGCATTTGACAAAACGGCATGCATGACGTCATGGGATTGGAAGTCACATGGCGCGCAGTGTTGTGAACGCCGTCACGTCATGCTGCAGAGGACCATGTGCGGACCCATGAAAAAATGTACTACTAAATTGATCATTAAATTAATAGTTAAATCATTACATTATAATCAGAATTTAATAATCAAAATATTACTTTTTAGTATTAGGATCATTATTTTGATTATTAAAATTAATGATTTTATTATTTAACTTGGTAGTTTTATCACTAGAAGTTAATAGTGATTTGTCCACTTTAATGATTTGATCACCAAATTTTAATGATTTTACTACTAATGTCTAATGTGATCAGATTATTATGTTAATGATCATCTTTACATTCAAAATAATCAATTTAATAATCAACATGATCATCGTATTGATTATTGAAATTGAAATCCATCCTTAACACAATACGTACCTTTGCTTCCATCTGCAGGTTTTTCTGCAACTCCATGCTTGAAAATCGAATGCAGAACTCAAGCAATTTATATGTCAATAATTCAGTTAAGTCATATTTTTCTGAAAAATAACAAGATTTTTTGTTTTATTTTTCATTTTAAATACATTTCCTTGTAAGCATGGACGGATTAACGAACTGATTACATGTACCCAACTTAGCAATCATCACTTTAACAATCATTGAGACTCATAACATCAAAAATTTATAAGGCGAGCGAAAAATGTACAACTAAATTCTGCCCCAAAACGATCAAATTCCCAGATCCATAACTCTTCAACCAACCAGAATCATCACTTTAACAATCATTGAGACCTTACACTCATAACATTAACAATGAGGGACATATTCACAAAGCATTAGGATGTTAGCCTAATCAGCATAAGTTCTGCATTATACATTTCACATTAAACAGGCCTTGCACTCTGACAGGCGCTAAAATATGCATGTGCCTCGCAAACAATAGAAATTTTATTGTTTGCGAAACACATGCACATTTCCTTGTAAACATGGACGGATTAACGAACCGATTACATGTACCCAACTAAGCAATCGTCATCACTTTAACAATCATTGAGACCTTACACTTATAACAGTAACAATGAGGGACACATTCACAAAGCATTAGGATGTTAGCCTAATCAGCGTGCACAAGTTCTGCATTATACATTTCACATTAAACAGGCCTTGCACTTTGACAGGCGCTAAAATCTGCATGTGCCTCGCAAACAATAGAAATTTTATTGTTTGCGAGGCACATGCACATATCCTTGTAAACATGGACGGATTAACGAACCGATTACATGTACCCAACTAAGCAATCATCACTTTAACAATCATTGAGACCTTACACTCATAACAGTAACAATGAGGGACATATTCACAAAGCATTAGGATGTTAGCCTAATCAGCGTACAAGTTCTGCATTATACATTTCACATTAAACAGGCCTTGCACTCTGACAGGCGCTAAAATATGCATGTGCCTCGCAAACAATAGAAATTTTATTGTTTGCGAGGCATATGCACATTTTAGTGCCTGTCAAACGACAAGGCCTGCGTTAAAGGTCTATTACAGTATCTGATGTCTGTATGGTGCTTCACCAGTTTACCCTCAGGATAATCACACACGTCCAATGTCATGCGTCAAAGCCCAAGAGAGCAAGAGAAATTTGAACAATCAAGCAGGCTTGTCTAGAATTTATCCAACACTTTATTTTGTCCTCCCACACTGATACACAGGAAAGATAGATGTGTGTGATCATCTTGTGGGTAAATGACAACAATCATGCATCAAACAGAGAGCAGAACAATAGTTTTCTAGGCCGTTTAACCTGTGTTTGTAATGCATAATTTGTAGGCTGATTATGCTGAACACCCTTTATTTATGAATACGGCTCTAACAGTAACAGTAACATAATGAACAAGAGAAGGACATCGGAGCGATGTCAGTGGTTTCCGATGAGATGTTTACTACTCTACAGCTAGTTATCTGTGACCTCTGACCTTGAGAAGTATTGCGTAACTGGAATATGGATCCTTGATGAAACCAATAAGGGATGGTTAATGCAGGCTTCTAATTAGTTTTCCCCTGAAATTCTGAGTAGATTTGCACTTTAGAACTGTTTGACCTTGACCTCTGACCTTCAAGGTCATTGTGTAATCTGAAAGCTCATCCTTGATAACCTAGGTGTAGATGAAGGTTTTAGGCTTCCACCATCACCAGGTTCTCTCTAATGTTATTTGTGATGGTTGGCTGTGACCTTGACCTCTGACCTTGAGAAGTATTGCATAACTGGAACAGGATCCCTGATTAAACGTATCGGGGATGGTAAATTCAGGCTTCTAATTCCGTTTCTTCCTGAAATTCTGAGGAGATTTCCGCGTAAGAACTGTTTGACCTTGACCTTGACCTCTGACCTTCAAGGTCATTGCGTAATCTGAAAGCTCATCCTTGATAACCTACGTGTAGGTGAAGGTTTTAGGTCTCTACCATCACCAGATTCTGACTTACGTCATGTTATCAAATTTGAATATCAAATCTCACCACGATATCAGCAAATATCATGCGACCGACAAGGTGCAAACTGAAAATTTTAGTTGCAATAACATCCGTGGATGAGCAATGATGTTGTGATACCAGTTTCAAGTCACTTACTGTGGCAGATCTCCCGATATGTCGAAATATCAAATTTGATATATCAATATCATTATGATGCTGACACTGGAGAATAAATTTGTTGATGCCAGTATCTTGCCAAGGCCCATAAACATAGGGAAGGAACTTGTTACTAGTGCTCTACCAAACTCGTCCCCAGTGGGTTTACGTTCCTACAACACCACTGGAAAGGGCTGACGACTTCAGGAATACTGCGCATGCGCAATCTACTAATTTTGAGGCGACACGCCGAGGCTGCGGCATGATGTTCGCAACAAACCATGCTAACTATTCATTTGAAATTGCTCTAATACGCAAACAACTTCGTGTTTTGGGAGTATTAAATGGCCTTTTAGGCATATATGATGTTTTTCAGTCATCGAAGAACGAAATATTGTGTGAAACAAACATTTTGGCACGCTGCCAGCCGCTGACCAGAAATTTTGGTCAGGTCGTTAGCCCTTTCCAGAGATATCCTCGGATGAGGTAGATCTGGGTACGAGATTGGTGCTCTACCTCGCGTCGGAGACAAGTTATTCAAGAAACAAAAGTGTGACAGACAAAATCTCAACTTGTTGATATATCAATTTCACCATGAACCAGGTATCGGAGACCGGAAATTTTCATTCCATCTTATAGCTCAGGTCATGAAACCTGGGGGTAGGTCACATTTCCAGGTCTGTAGCTCTTGCAGGAACAAAGTTACAGGCGTGACAGACTGAACAGACAGACACCATGACCAAACACATTGTTTCCGATCTTGAGATAACAAGATAACATTGTAAATGTCGGATGGTTCCCGATTAGGTACTTTTACATGAACGGTACAGTGATAGAGATGAAGATACATTGATAGAGTTTGACACATTGATAGAGATCAGGATACACTGATAGAGATCAGATGCATTGATAGAGATCAGGATACATTGATAGAGATCAGGAGACATTGATAGAGATCTGGATACACTGACTGATGAACGACGACGCTGAATCCAACAGAACTTGATCTCATCTCAGTCATGGTTGACCTTGGCCTTGATATCTGATCATCAAGGTCATTGCATAATCAACATGGGCACCCTCAATAACCTAAGTATGGGTTATACCATGTCTCTATCTGTGTCACGGGCATAGATACATGTATTTCAAATTCTCACATTTGACCTTTACCTTTGATCTTTAAGATCATTGCATAATCGAAATTGGCATCTTCAATAACCTATTAAGTATGGGTGATATCATGCCTCTACCTCTACCACAGGAAGATATACTTCAAATTGTCAAGTTTGAACTTTACCTTGACCTCTGATCATCAAGGTCAGTGCATAATCGAAGTGGGCATCCTCAATAACCAAAATATGGGTGTGATATCAAACCTTCAACAAATGGAACCACACAGGCTGCGGTGGAATTAGCTGGTACTGGTCTGGCTGGTCTTTCAAGTCAACTGGAATTGGAAGCTGATGGTGTACCTGCACAGTCCGTAAGGGGGGGGGGGTGGAAGTCAATACTTGTCTGGATTGTTTGTCTACTTGAACTGCACAGACTGGTGGAAAGGTGGAAATAGAAGTCGATGCTGGTGTTGATGGTTTGTCTACTTGAACTGCACAGACTGCTGGAATGGTGCAAATGGAAGTCGATACTGGTGTTGATGGTTTGTCTACTTGAACTGCACAGACTGGTGGAATGGTTGAAATGGAAGTCGATGCTGGTGTTGATAGTTTGTCTACTTGAACTGTTGACTGGTTGAATGGTGCAAATGGAAGTCGACGCTGGTGTTGATGGTTTGTCTACTTCAACTGCTGACTGGTGGAATGGTTGAAATGGAAGTCGATGCTGATGTTGATGGTTTGTCTACTTCAACTGCTGACTGGTGGAATGGTTGAAATGGAAGTCGATGCTGATGTTGATGGTTTGTCTACTTCAACTGCACAGACTGGTGGAATGGTGGAAATGGAATTCGATACTGATGTTGATGGTTTGTCTACTTGAACTGCACAGGCTGGTGGAATGGAAGTCGATGCTGATCCCTGGTTGTATTATTGGAGACAGCAGGGGTGAACACTTCAGAACCTTCAACAAATGGAACTGCACAGGCTGAGGTGGAAGTAGCTGATGCTGGTCTGGATCGTCTTTCAAGTAAACTGGAATTGAAAGCTGATGCTGTACCTTGCACAGTCCGGAAGGGGGGTGGAAGTCAATACTTGTCTTGATGGTTTGTCTACTTGAACTGCACAGACTGGTGGAATGGTGGAAATGGAAGTCGATGCTGATGTTGATGGTTTGTCTACTTCAACTACACAGTCTGGAATGGTGGAAATGGAAGTTGATGCTGGTGTTGATGGTCTGTCTACTTCAACTGAACTCCCCATAAAGTGTATTGCACATCAGTGTACTCCACTTTTTTTCATAAGCCCCTTTCAGCTGGTAACAGCAATTTTGAATCCCCACCCCTTTTGGCTGGGTACTTTTCAGTCCCCACCCCCTAAAGCTGGGTACTCTAATGGCTGGGTCATTTGAGAGACGTTTCAAAGGGCTTTTTGCAGGACACATGGACCACACTAGGCAGGGGGACGGGGGAAATTGTCTTTTTATGTATTCCCGTGGGCTTTCTGCAGGGTTAGGCCTATGGGTGAAATAGGGGGGCTTATTTGGCCCAGCGCGGGTCCCACCGATGCGGCTCGAAAAACACCCCTTTACCCGCAATTTTTGGTACGCTGATGTGCAACACACTTTATGGGGAGTGATCCCCCCGGGCTTGAACTGCACAGACTGGTGGAATGGTGGAAATAGAAGTCGATACTGGTGTTGATGGTTTGTCTACTTGAACTGCACAGACTGGTGGATTGGTGGAAATAGAAGTCTATGATGGTGGTGATGGTTTGTCTACTTGAACTGCACAGACTGGTGGAATGGTGGAAATGGAATTCGATACTGATGTTGATGGTTTGTCTACTTGAACTGCACAGGCTAGTGGAATGGAAGTCGATGCTGATCCCTGGTTGTATTATTGGAGACAGCAGGGGGGAACACTTCAGAACCTTCAACAAATGGAACCGCACAGGCTGAGGTGGAAGTAGCTGATGCTGGTCTGGATCGTCTTTCAAGTAAACTGGAATTGAAAGCTGATGCTGTACCTGCACAGTCCGGAAGGGGGGTGGAAGTCAATACTTGTCTTGATGGTTTGTCTACTTGAACTGCACAGACTGGTGGAATGGTGGAAATGGAAGTCGATGCTGATGTTGATGGTTTGTCTACTTGAACTGCACAGACTGGTGGAATGGTGGAATGGTGGAAATGGAAGTCGATACTGATGTTGATGGTTTGTCTACTTCAACTGCACAGACTGGTGGAATGGTGGAAATGGAAGTCGATGCTGGTGTTGATAGTTTGTCTACTTGAACTACACAGACTGGTGGAATGGTGGAAATGGAAGTCGATGTTGATGGTTTGTCTACTTGAACTGCACAGACTGGTGGAATGGTGGAAATGGAAGTCGATACTGATGTTGATGGTTTGTCTACTTCAACTACACAGTCTGCAGGGTGCGTGCAGCTGATGGAGCACCAAATTTAAGACCTTTTTAAGACTTTTTAAGACCGAGTATCGGCAAAATTTAAGACCTATTTTCTTCTAAATGAAGCACCTGGACAGACCACTGACCACTTTCTGTGAGGGAAAAATGACAGGGATCAACATGGTCAAGAAGGCAGGTACTTTGGCGGGGGGTTTTTAGAAGCCCAGAGATGCGATTTCCTGGCATCTCCTGCCAACTTTTTTTTACAACTGCCCTGATATGAAATTTAAGACCTTTTTAAGACAATATGTTGATTACATCATCATGATCGTGATCATGATGATGGAGGCATCTGATGTTGAAAATGATTAGCTCATTGGATATTGCCCAGGTTGACAAACCTAGGGGTAGGATGTGTTACCGGAGCTGTAGCTGCTGAAGGAGATAAGATTTGGATGCGTGACAGACTGGACACACAGACACACAGACAGACACACACACCCAGACAGACACCATGACCAAAAACAATATGGTTCCCGATCTTAGTGATCGGGAACCATAATTATCCTCCAATACGATTATGGTAGCATCCTTGTCACAACATCACTCCAGTGTAGTTCTCCTCACGTTTTCTTGGTTTCTTCACGATTTGCATTATTGAACTTCAAGGTGAAGTATGCTGGCTTGCAGGTATGTCCAGGGAACCGACTTTCTGTGACCTCTGAAACATTTATTGGAGATTGGAAAGTAACATTACCACAGACATTGCCCAAATTAACATCACAGCAATTATTGCCAAGAACTGACGTCATTATCATCATCAAAAGACACGTTCACATAACATTTTGATCCGACCTCAGACCGCTCTAACGAGATTGCATCGCGATACGATCACGGATTAGTGGTTGGTCACACTACAACTAAAACGAGTTCAAAAACGACTGGGCTTTCTGGAATGGACTTTACACATTCCATGCTTTATAATATGCTGACATAAATTTAGCAACATGTAGTGCTGCACCACCTGTTACTTTGAATAAATACCAACATGCCAATTTTAACACAATCTTTGTTAATCATATTCTGCATTCAAATTTTCTCAATTTGTCAATTTTGTTCATCGTACTCTATATTCAAATTTTGTCAATTTTAAATATTCTATGTTACATAAGGGGCACAGTCCGCGTGAGCTACTGCGAAACTAATGTATTAGGCCAGCCCTGCATACCACGATATATAATATACACACAGCACACCTGGATGACCTAATTTCTGTCCGCAGTGAAGTACACCTGACTGCGGACAAGATTTTGCAGTAGCTCATGCGGTGTGTGTCCCTAATGTACATGAATGAATATAATAGCTCATCAGAAAAAAACACTAAAAATCAAACTAATAACCAGTGGCTTATTTCAAAAAGTGGCTTTAAGCTAATGCTACCTTGAACCAAATGGAAACTTCATGGAAGTGAATGGTGCTATTAGCTTGAAGTCAATTTAGAAAACAAGAGGAGAGTCTGACGAATCTTAAAATGTATGGTTTGTCCATGTTATCTTCAACAGTTTGGTTACCAGAGGAGTTCAAAGATTGAAGATAGCCAAAAAACCCACATTCTGGGGTTTCTTTGCTAAACTGTCTTTTCAAAATACTTCAGTCAGAAAAAGAAATTACACTGAATTCTCACAGTTTATGTGTCCAGAATATGGTGAGAGATATCTAGAAACAAATATCGTAGGTCAGATCATTTTTGAGGCTGTAACTTTTCAATAATTTGCTTTTTTGTATTGAAGGTTACTTTTTCAGATTTTTCCCTAAAAAAATGTATCCCTTATATCCTGGAGCTGTATATAAATATGATGACTATCTTTTGCTTGTTTTCACAGTTAAAAGTTTGGTCAAGATGTCCTCTGCCAGAGTTCCAAGACTCGCGCAAGTTGACAGCTGGCAAGTCGGTTACCAGACATTCCAAAAATGACATGTCAGGTTTCCGACTGTACGTCACGTTTTGGTTTTTCATACCTTTCACCCATATCAGATGCTTGGTTTTGACAATCATTATTTCTGCCTATAGCCTATACCTAGCAGCAGTTTTGTGACAAAGGTCAGGATCAAAAACTGTAAGCCAACGGTATGGGATGGGATTGAAAATTTCCGACTGTACGTCACGCTGGGTTTTAGGGTGAAAAATGCCACCGCACATGGAAACTACCTTTCTTCTCCTAAACTATTAAGTGTTTTTATGAACAGCTGGACCCTGCTGGATTATTCCATACAACTATTGGGTAAGGGTTGTGCTCATGGGGAGAGCAAAAGCCATTTTCAGGCCTTTCAATTGCATGGTAACCCTTACACCCTCTATTTTNCAAATAACTATCCATATTTCTTCCCTGCCTTGAACACTTTCTGAAATATCACCTTTTTCAGCTCTAATGCTCTCTATTGGCTGTTTCTGATGACAGCCATAAAACGAAAACCGCCCATTGTTAAGCTCCGAAACTTCAGATCTGTTCATTCTGGGTTAGGTTGAATGGAAAAAAGCTGAAAATATGCAATTATGAGGACTTTCATTTTTTGCTCCCAAAGAAACCTTTTTGTACCAACTTATGTGCTACACGCCATTGCTGAGCAAATCCTAAGTAAAAGCACTTGCTAACTTTTATAATTAGCCGCCAATGCACATTCCCAAATGCGAACTGGGGAATTCAGTCGGCGGTTGGTCTAGATGTGAATGCAGCTTTAGTGTTCCAAGAAGCAAGGACTGTGCAATAACAAAAATGTGGAGTTTGTCACTTGCTGATGACCCAATTAGCTAAAACAAACATGCTCACCTTTGATGCACTGGATTATCTTTTTGTCTGCTGCCGGCTTAACCGGTCCCGTTGTGGCTTTCGGCGCTTTTTTCCCCGTTAGACTGTGTGTCCTACAATATGTACGACCGAACACCGCCTCCGTTAAATCTCCACAAAATCTTGAAATACTTGTCTGATTCATTAACATGTCCCAGGCCTCCTTGCTAACTCTTATGTCTCCAGATGGTGCATGAATCACTTGCTCCTAGATTATAGAATAAACTGTTACCGGTACTAAAGCTGATTACTATGGGCGGTTATCAGTGCAGAAAAGAGACGTCGAAACATAAACATTTTCTGCATGGTACTTGTTCTCATTTCGCAACCTCTCTGTTCTCGTTTCGACGTCTCTTTTTTGCATTGATAACCGCACATACATTACGCTATCATCTGAAACGCGTTTTATCGAGATGAAGAAAAAATTGATCCGGGTTGACTGCTCACACATTTCAAGCACTTTTTTAAAAATCCGGTTACTCAATCCATCTTAAAGTGGATACTTTTTAAAGTGGATAGATAGAGGAGTATTGATCTGTTTTGACTTGATCCATTAAAATAGCTGTTTGGATGCCCAGAGCAAATCCAACTTGGCTTCAAAAGGTGGAGTTCACACTACGTCACTTCTCTCAGGCAATATGAAAAAAGTGATTTCTTTGGGACACCAAAGAAATATGCACTACTCTCATGAAAGGGCTACATTTCATAACTATTACACTTACATTTATTTCACTGGTTGTATTATTGGAGACAGCAGGGGTGAACACTGCAGAACCTTCAACAAATGGAACCGCACAGGCTGAGGTGGAAGTAGCTGATGCTGGTCTGGATGGTCTTTCAAGTAAACTGGAATTGGAAGCTGATGCTGTACTTGCACAGTCCGGACGGGGGGTGGAAGTCAATACTTGTCTTGATGGTTTGTCTACTTGAACTGCAAAGACTGGTGGAATGGTGGAAATGGAAGTCGATGCTGATGTTGATGGTTTGTCTACTTGAACTGCACAGACTGGTGGAATGGTGGAAATGGAAGTCGATGCTGATGTTGATGGTTTGTCTACTTGAAATGCACAGACTGGTGGAATGGTGGAAATGGAAGTCGATACTGATGTTGATGGTTTGTCTACTTCAACTGCACAGTCTGGAATTGTGGAAGTTGATGGTCTGTCAACTTTAACTTCACAGTTTGGAATGGTGGGAATGGAAGTTGATGCTGGTGTTGATGGTGGTCTGTCTATTTTAACTGCACAGACTGGAATGGCGGAAATGGAAGTTGATGCTGGCTTCATCCTGGATGGTGTAACATGTGGAGCAGCACGGGGTGGAAAGCTGGAAGTCACTTTAGGTACCGGTACTGGTCTGGATGGAGTGGCGTTTGGAAATGCAGTCGATGGCCTAGATGGTGCAGATTTTGATGAAGTCGCTGCTTTCAGTTCCAATACAATTTTCTTCAAGTCTGAAGAATGAAATTTGTAGAATAGCAGTCTGAGAATGGAACAAGTGATATTCGGCAGTAGTTTGGTTCCTGAAGTGAACATCGCTATTTGCATAATAAACGGCTTAGCTTGGCATCTTGTTTAATTTCATTCCTATTGTTAATGCCATCTTAATGTCTTGAGTTTGGGAAACCATAGTGTATACCGTCATGTAAGTGTTAGTGATCATGTTGGGTGTAATAGGAAGATCAACAATGAAATGGCCCCCTACAGGCCTGACAGAGTGCACAAGCAGCAGTGCTAAGTTTCGGTCCAGAGATACCTTTTACCATAGGGTACCTGTACACCAAATTTCAAGTTCGTAACCCAAGCGGTTTAGAAACGTGCCACCCCTGTTAACGACGACGCCCGACACACCATGAGAGAAGCTCACGTCACAGAGGTGAGCTAAAAATCTCAAATCAACCGTATGGAACAATACTCACCACTAGTTGCTGTAAGCACATCTAATAACCTAGTGTTCCTCCTTTTTAAATTCCGGTTCTTAAACATCAGCAATTTCACTTTTGACTCCAGTTCACTCCGAGACATATTCAAGCAGTCAGATGAGTCAGAATCACTTGAAGTCTCCTTAAAACAAAAAAAAGATGTGGGCATATAATTGAATTGGACTGAAAAGTGTTGTCATCATGGTCATAGGTCACCTGATAGGGGTGTATATGTGCGAAGTTTCAAGTCAATAGCCCAAGCAGGATCCAGTCATTAGTTTATGAGTTATGAGTTATTGCACTTTTTGTGTTTTGGGTTTCTGCCACCTGGTGGCCAAGCTAATGCTGCGTTCACACCTATTTCGCATCGAAATCGGTTTCCGTAAATCGAAATACGGAATTCGATTTGGTTACGTCGGGTCGGGTCGGGTCACACTACAACTAAACCGATTTCGATTCGAAACAAAACGCGTCACACTCAACCCGAAATAAACTACGTCATGACGTTAGGCCTACATTGAATGTATACTGTACAGTACATAACTATTTCGATTTGGCTAATGCGAATCGAAACCGATTCAAATACCGGTTTGGTTAAATCGATATAAAAGTGATCTATTTCGAATTGAGTGTGACGCGTTATATCGGAATAGGCCTTTATTGCGAATTCGATTCGATATAAAACCCTAGTGTGAACACGGCATCTGAGTCAAATGGAACCTAAACTTGGCTTGACTTGACGAATTTTCCGGGACACCATTTACATTGAGTTGGAGTTGCAGCATCATGAGGATTGAGCAGGGCATTTTACATACCTCATCATCATCATCATCATTACCGGTATCGAAGAGCTTCAGTGCTACCCTGTTCTTCTGTGTTGCTGCGACAGACTGAAATAGTGTTAACGAATATCATTGCACGTGTTATGGTGAACATACAGGGTTTTCTTGTAACAATACTAGTATATGAGATGGGTGCGTGCCTACTTTTGATTCATACTCAATAAGGGGCAGATAGACAGCTGTGAATGATGAATACCTTGGTTTCTGTCTTGGTCTTCTCTTCGATCATTGTCTTAACCTTTTTGGCCGCTGCTTCTTTTGTCATCTTTTTCAGTTTCTTTTTCTTTGGTTGTATTTCCCCATTTGAGTCATCTGAATCTGATGATTCATGTTCCTGCAGGTTGGGGAAAGTAAAGGACAGAATAAGGGTAATCCAGACACTGTGACTGAATGAAATGGTCCATGGACCATGTGCTCACCCATTTGAACATACCGGTAATACCGGTAGCGTAATGACAGAGAGAGGACCTCAGCAGTGTTCTCCCCGGGTTTTGGTCAAAGAGGGGCGGCGGTAGTATGTTGCGGTGTTGATCTAATTGTTGAAATACATAGAAAATGAGTGCGACACCTTGTTGAAGATCAACTATTTATTGGTCCGAGGACCCGATACAAGCTTTCGACACTTACTGTGTCTTCATAAGAGCTTTTTGCAGGACACATGGATCACACTAGGTAGGGGAGGGCTTAAGGCGGGGGGAGAGTGTCTTTTTATGTATTCCCGTGGGTTTTCTGCGGGGTTATGGGTGAAATAGGGGGGCTTATTCGACCCAGCGCGGGTCCCGCCGATGTGGCTCGAAAAACACCCCTTTACCCGCAATTTTTGGTATGCTGATGTGCAACACACTTTATGNGACCCCCCCCCCCCCCCGGGGTGTAGTAATGATAAATACCAGTGTTTCCGCCAGAGGGTACTCTGGGTATGCACTGAGTACCCTCAAAGGAACAGAAAAGGGCCATTTTCTTTAATTTCATGGGGTTTTTGCTGATTTTGAAGAAATGCATACCCTCAAAAATATTTCTGGCAGAAACCCTGAATACCTTGTTTTCTACATGTATCTTGGTCTTCTCTTTCATCATTGTCTGAACCTTTTTGGCCGCAGCTTCTTTTGTCATTTTCTTGAGCTTTTTCTTCTTACTTGGTTGTACTTCCCCATCTGTGTCCTCAGAATCTGATGAGTCATGTTCCTGCAAGTTGGAGAAAGCAAAGGACAATCCAGTACCTCCCATAATTCTGAGGCCTCAACACATGATCCAGAATAATGTTGGATGTCGTCACGGGTATCGTATGACTGCCTAGGAGGACTGTCATGACTATAGTGTATGCAGTTGAATTATTTGAAGAAAAATTCACCACCACATCCAGACAAATAATTTGGTTTCTTTCTGCATAAAATGTGCTGTGACAAGTGAGAATTTGGGTGTTTTCTGTCACGCTGAATTGTTATTATGTTAACTAAATTGTTAACTTGAAAGCATGCTTTTAGTAATTTTTAACTGATTAGGTAATTGCAAACGACGTTTTTATGTATTTTGACCCATTTTGTGTTAATTTGCATAAAAACGTAATTTCTTATTACATAACTACTGAAAACAATTAAGAACATGCTTATCTGCTTCTGAGGCACCATGTTTCTATCTGTTGATAATACATTTTTGGGGTGTAAATCCAACCATTCAAAAGTTAGCTGTACATCGGGTCCCATTTTCCTGTACAAAGCTCAGTTCTTGGATCCAATGATAAAGTCAGTGTCCTAAACTTCAACACCGATTTTGACGTAACCATGGTGATCTGACTTGGGCGCCCCTTCTAGAATTGAAGTACCATATTAAAGGAACATTTGGGCCAAAACTGGTGCTTTTGTCCGCTATGTCCTGATCGGGTCACAATTTTGAGCTTATTGACCGAACTAATACCATCAAAAATATTTCTGGCAGAAACCCTGAATACCTTGTTTTCTATCTTGGTCTTCTCTTTCATCATTGTCTGAACCTTTTTGGCCGCAGCTTCTTTTGTCATTTTCTTGAGCTTTTTCTTCTTACTTGGTTGTACTTCCCCATCTGTGTCATCAGAATCTGATGAGTCATGTTCCTGCAAGTTGGAGAAAGCAAAGGACAATCTAGTACCTCCCATAATTCTGAGGCCTCAACACATGATCCAGAATAATGTTGGATGTCGTCACGGGTATCGTATGACTGCCTAGGAGGACTGTCATGACTATAGTGTATGCAGTTGAATTATTTGAAGAAAAATTCACCACCACATCCAGACAAATAATTTGGTAATTCTTTCTGCATAAAATGTGCTGTGACAAGTGAGAATTTGGGTGTTTTCTGTCACGCTGAATTGTTATTATGTTAACTAAATTGTTAACTTGCAACCAAGATACCAAGAGAAAGATGCACAGCATATTGCTTATGGATCAAAATTGATTGACAGGTCTGTGTTATAGGCGTTAGGCCAACATTGATTTACACCTGAAACCGTTACTTACTTCACGGTAACGAGCTGGCTTCTGGATGTTTCTACTGCTGCGACTTTTCCTGACAATCTGGGTCTTGGGGTCTGCATTGGAGATGTACTTTTTTTCTGCTGCAAGGCACACAGACTCCTGATCTGTAAAAGAAGCACAAATATCAGTACAACTCTGTAGAAAATGTATAGGCCTACCGGTAAATGTGGTCTCCATAGGAGTCACAGTAGGCCTTCGCCTAGCATGATTGTGTCAACTGTTGTCAAACTGGCCAACTTCATGTATGACTGCAATGCAAGTCAAGTGCAACCGCCACAGCGGACCGTTTTTTTAAAAATAAACACTGAGGTGGAATGGAAGACTGCACAATAACAGTACAAAAAAAGGGGTGGTGGTATATAGCATGACCGCTCATGAGCAAGAACAAGACGACAAGAAGGCCAAGTGGACTAACTTTTAACAAAAAAAGTCATAAAGTGACATCCCCTGGCACGGCATGCCTACCTACCTAGGCCTACATAATAATAATAATAATAATAATAATGTTAGTTATTATATAGCGCATTTCCAGTTGACCTGCTCAATGCGCTTTACATTATGTATGCCTAGGCGTAGCCTAGACCTGACATCACAATGTGACAGACACATGTGGATGTGCCTGATTTGACGAGTTGTGAGCATGGTGAGCAGGTGAGTCACAGGTTCATGTGGTTTTTGATACTACTATACGGTACGGTATAGCATGCTAGGGGACCACCGGTCCTAACACACTTCACTGACAGTGACAATGTATTGTAGGCCTAGGCCCTATAATAGAAAAACAATTCTATTCTAGGGCCTAGCCTACCGGTACACTCACACTCACAGTGCAGTGCGTTAGGACCCCCCGGGCCCGGGGGTCAGGACCGGTATGCCTATAGTAGGCCTAGCACGTCGTGTGAAGCCAGCCAGGCAGAAAGGGCCCACACATCAGCGCGCCCGTCCGTACCTACATTCACCATGTTGATGTTCACAATAGGCCTACATACCCCGGTATAGACCCCTTGCGCTTATCAGCCCAGGGTGTCAACATTAGCCTCGCCCTAGGGGGCCTAATGCATTTGTACAGTTGGTTCCTGTGCTTACCGTCGGCACAATGTACTAGGCCCAAGGTTTGTTTACACCTTCTGGCTGTAATGGCCGACTTGCGCAAGTGGTCTATAGTAACATAGGCCTAACATTGCGCTGTGCATGGCGTGCATTTTTTGTAAACCATGAAACCAGTGTAAACTACTAGGCTAGGCCCCTACCTAGGTCATGTAGGTAGCTACGTGGGAGGCGGTGTGAAGTGATTCAAATCGATAAATAATTGCGTATAAAATTGTACAAAATCAATACAAAAACAATACAGACACGACCACATGCCATCCATTTTGTGGACATGGTGGATGTCGTAAACAATCATCCATGTCATCCTTTCCGCCGCGGCCGGAATCAGCCGTCCGCCGCGTCACGTCACGCTGCGCGCAGGAACAGGGCTCGACGAAGCCAGCCGGCCGCAGGCCTCAAAAGGGGGTTCAGCATGTTCTGGGGGTCTCCCCCAGAAAGGGGGGGGGGTTCGGGCATGCGGGAGGTCTCCCCCGATTCATAGGCAGGCCTGCCTAGCCTAGGTAAGCTAGGCCTAGGCCCTAGGCCTAACGGCTGCGTGCGTGAGTTCCCTGACTAAGTGATGAGGTGTCATAACATGATAAAGACAATGGTGCGCGGACACAGGAGGCCAAGGGTAGGCCTACGGTCATGACGGTAATAGGCTAGTGCGACAGCTAGGCTAGGCCTATGCCTATTAGCCTAGGTGGGCCTACCTACCATTCAACACAGCGACTATTGCAGGATACAACCTATGGTCGTGCTCCCAGCGAACTCGGACATCTTTTCCTCCAATTCTGTCTCCATTTTTTTTGAAGAAATCCGAATATGCTAGTGTTTCATGACCCAAAATAGAGGTTGTCCGGATTACATCTGTTGTGACTGGAATGTCCTCGTAGTACACAACGAAAGCGAATTTAGGTAAGCCGCCGAATGGCATGATTTGGTGAAAAGAAGATGAAAAACCTGGGACTGCAGCGCTGTCTGAGTGAGCTGGTTGGTGAGACGCGCATGACGCGATGGTCAGAGCGTCATGAGCGTCGTCTGCTAACAATGGCAGATTTGGCGGGTTTGGTTTGGCGCATGCGCGCATAGACAATGTAAAATGGCGACCTCGGGTGAAGATGCAAATTCGAGCACACCGAAACAAATCCCGATCCCCCCACCTGAATCTCGTCATTATAAGAAATATCTTAGTGATTCTAAATGTCCAGTTCCTGGGAGAACAATCAGACGGTACCGTGAAAAGAAAAGATTGGCATTGTGAGTTGATAAATGATGATATGATAGGCCCAGGCCAACGGCAGATGCATGCATGCTGACATGCACGTCCCACCCACGAGGCATGATGATCATGATGATGACGACGGCATCATCATGGCGGACGGGCGGGCTGCCGGCCGGTCGCCATGGTCGCTGTATGCATGCAGTGAGTGGGGCAGTGCCGTGAGTGGGGCAGTGCCAGTAAGTGCATGCGGTGTGCATCGTGTCATCATCATCATGCATGCATCTTACTTAGCCTGGGCCTTAGCCTATGATCTTGCATCAGAGGCACGGATCCAGAGAGGAGGCGGAATAAGGGACGTACGCCCCCTATTTTTGGCAGAGCAATGATTTTTTTAGCAAGAAAAATTCAATCACATTAAAAATCGAGTATCTTGCTCTCAGATGCCAGGAGGGAAATGCATCTAAAAGCACTTAAATTGTCAAATTTGGGCTTCCCGCTTTTGTTGTCCGCCGCCTACCGGTACACTACTGAGTCCTAGGCCCGGGTCCTAGGTTAGGACGAGCTACATGTAGGCCTACCGGTAGGTCTCCCATGAGATTTTTCCAGGAAAAGTGGTGTAGGCCAATAGACCTAGAGATAGCCTACAATTACCGGTACTTTCTTCCACTTTTCAGGACAAGCTGCAATGAACCAGTTGATGCAGAAAATCAAATATCATTTCAAATTGCGGTTGAAGATGGACCTGCTGCTGTACCATTGGATTTTGATGTTGACATGGTGAATATACATGCTATACACCAGCATAAAATAAAGTTTTTGTTAAGTCTTTTCGGAGTCATAATGCAATTGTTTTCACACCTCTGAAAGTGAGTTTGAATTGGTAGGTATCCAAACAGGTACACTATTGAAGTCAGGTGGCAGTATAAAAGTAAAATACTCTGACCTGCATACAAATTATCGATATGGATAAGCACCAATAATGCATGGTAATGTATCTATTTTGAATCCAGCCCCTTTTCACATAGGCAATTGAACTTGGTTTACGGCACACTTGATCATTGAAAACGATCTCAAACTTTTCAGGATGAGAGTGACTGCGGGTCTGATGCAGTCAGTGATGAAGCAGTTAATAGAGGAAATGTTGGAGGTGCAAAAAATGAGGTAAGATAATGAGAGCCAATTTTTTTATATTATACTAGCAAAGTACCCGTCAAATGACGGGTCATGAAGCGCGGGGTGGTTCGGTTCCAGAATGTCAGTCCCTTAACCACGGTGGTCCTCTACACTTCGGTCACGTGCAGTGTTGTCCAGTGGTTCAGGTGTCATAATGCCCCCGATATCAGATGCCCGCTTCTTTTGTTCAGGGGACATATGGTAACAGAAGTTCTGTTTGTCAGTGCCCGGCTGACCCTTATTCCGTCAGAATCTATTGTTGTGGGGCATCTCATATCGGGGAGCATGACATTCTACGACACCGGCATGACGTTTTGCAGTGAGGCCCGTGTGCCAGTGTGACATTACAATAGATTGACGGAATAAGCGGCGATTTGACAATGGTGAGGTAGGCCTACGTACGTCACTGTTTGCTGACGTCACTGTGGACACCGTGGAATGACGTCATAGGCACGGAAGGGAAACCACGGCAACGAACAAAAAACGCTTTAAAAGTACCACTTTCGCAAAACTTTTCCAACGTCTAAGGCGCCAGAAACCTTGTCCGAAACGCAAGCTTCCCGTTGGTACCAAGTGTCGCGGCCTTCGGGCGGTAGTTTTCGCGTTTACTTTCCTCAAAAAATCGGCCTACTCTTTTATAGTATAGATGATCAATGTTGCTTATGGCAGTAGGCATACAGTTCAGTTCCCTGGGGTAAAAATACTAGTGATTCTGGTGTGGCTATTACATATGAGTCATAATTACGGTACCGGTAGTATTCACACCATCAAAATGAGCTGCATTCTGATTGGGCAATGGTTTTCTGACGCCCTCATGCTTGCATGAGAGGTCCAATTTCAGCAGGGCTTTGTGTGTGAGTGTATGAAGAGGAACGTGACCAAAGTTCTGCTGTAGGAGGATGGAATCATCATGTCGAACCCATGTCATTGGGGTCCTGGGAATCTTGGTCACTAACTCAGTCTCCTTATGTGCAGGCCTGAGAACATCCTGGACTTGGTCTCCAGTGTGTACACCAAGGTTACTGTTGTTGCCAGGGATAGGTGATTCATCATTACCGGTATTATTTTTTTTTCAGCCACATGATGACCAGTATTCATATATTCATGATCCTATGGATATTGTGGATGGTACCGGTAATGGTATCTTAGGACATACGGAAATCAACACTGAAGTACCGGTAAATGATTCATGTGTGATGGATAACCAGGTAAAGTTCAGGAATTTTGTCTCCAGAAAATAACAGCAGGTTGCTTTAAGACCATTTTGAGGGAGTCAGGTGATGCATTGGCACCCAGGGATGGGAGTTAATGATGTGATTGTGTTCTGAAAAAATGTTAGAAGTCAGTTGACGCCCTTACAGTGCCTGACACCTGAAATTAATGAAAGACCAGGCCCCGTATGCACAAAAAATCCTTATATTAAGTGTAAGATTATCCTTAACCTCGTAAAATAATTCTTGGCTAAGGAAATCATTNCCATCCATAGGATAGTGAATATGCATCATGTGATGAGAACGATCGTCAGCAAGCTGAAGTTACTCGCCCAGCTATTCAAGATAAAGTAAGATATTTCACAAAGAACATCCAACTGTCTGTGACATCATACATTAGGCTGGAAGCACACACAAAATGGGTCATATGAATGAAGACTATTGAATTTTGCAATAAAAATGCAGTAGACTCTTCCGTCATTTCTGTACTGTTCCACATTGTTGGAGGTGCGAAAACGATGTCAATTAACACTTTAGGTTCGCTGCCTGACACTACCTGCATTCTTTGCTCATAATTCCGTTATTATTGGTCCGAATGAGCTGAAATTACTTGCAAATGAAAGAGAATTATATTTGCTACAAGTTCAATGCCATTTACCGACATTTAACAGGGATTTCAAAAAGCACGGCAAGTTTGCCGTGTTACAAAAACATGTCATTTTCAGACACGGGTTTCATGAATCCAGGCAATTCATAGGTGTGACCCCCAAAAATCCGGGGAATTTTATGTAGTGTAACCACGGTTATTGTCTGCAGGCTGGTGTGCTGCAATGTGTGCATCATTGCATTAACTCATCTAAGATCTTCATTACGTATTCATTGCATAAACTCATCTTCTTTACAGGAATTCAATCCAGTGTTCCCTGGCTCACTGTTGACCAGAGAACAAGCCATCTTGATATTGACTGCATACCACTTGCATCACAACAGCTCTGCTCGGGCCATTCAGGATATGCTCTCGTTTCTTAATGTTCTGATGCCAGGTGCCTTCCCAGCCACAAAGTTCTTATTTGATAAAGAATTGGACAAGCTTGATGATAGCAGATACATATTTTGCTGCATGACATGTGGGACGAGGATTCCAGATGGAGATGAAATTTGTCCAGTTACAGAGTGTGGGCGTCGATTCAACAAGAAAGAAAGTATGTGCAAGGGTAATTTTTGTATATATCTCCCATTGGCACACCAGCTAAAGAACTTTTTTGAGAACAACACATCCAAAACATTTCCGAATGCTCAAAAACAACAAATGGATGACTACTCACATGTGTGCAATTCTGACTATTACCTGAGTTTACTTCGGGATGGAACGATATCAAAGGATGACTATACTCTGCTTTTCAATGTTGATGGTGTCCCCCTCTTTTCTTCCAGCAATACATCAATCACACCAATACAATGTGCTCTGTGTGAAGTAGAGAATACCAGGAAGCACATATTCCTGTGCGGACTTTGGTTCGGGCAAGAGAAACCAAACATTGATGTACTGATGGAACCATTTGTTGAAGAATGCTCTACTTTATCAGAAACAGGCGTGGAATGGACCAATCAATTTGGCGAAATAGTTGTCACTAAAGTTCATCCGATTGTCTGTCCAGCTGATGCCGTTGCCAGACCTGTACTACGGAATTGCCAGCAGTTTAATGGATATTTTGGATGCGACTGGTGTTTGCAGAGGGGTGTGTACCTTGAAAAAGGTAATGGACATGCAATGTGTTATCCATATAAAAACAGCGTGGTGAAAAGAACAAAAGTAAGCTATGAGGAAAATGCTTTAGAAGCAGTTCGAGAAGGGTCGATTGTGAATGGTGTGAAAGGAACCAGTCTTCTCAGTCTACTTCAAACATTTGATATTGTGGAATCATTTGTGCCGGACTATATGCATTCCGTCCTGCTAGGTGTTACAAGGTATTTGGTATCACTCTGGCTGGATACAAGAAACCATGACAAGCCGTATTACATCAACCAAGACAATTTATCTGTGATAAATCGTCGGATTCTGAAGATAAAAGCACCGTCTGGTATTGGAAGACATCCTCGATCTCTTGATGATAGGAGACACTGGAAAGCCACAGAATGGAGAAATTTCCTTCTGTACTATTCAGTTCCAG
Organism: Notospermus geniculatus; assembly: GCA_002633025.1. NCBI lineage: Eukaryota > Metazoa > Nemertea > Pilidiophora > Heteronemertea > Lineidae > Notospermus > Notospermus geniculatus. The sequence goes on from NMRB01000485.1 coordinate 340,798, forward strand.
TTCTCATGGGTATTTTGCCAAGGGAATATGTGCAGCACTTGTTCTTGCTGAGTAATTCGGTGAATCATCTTCTCCAAGAAAGCATTCCACGGGATTCCCTGACAGATGTTGACCTGGCATTGTGCAAATTTGTGATTGTCATGGAGCAACTGTACGGTCCAGAACATTGCACTTTTAATGTGCACCAGCTGACGCATCTCATAGTTCGAGTCCAACAATGGCAGCTTGAAGAAGATGATATCTGGTACACGGTACATTCCAGCACAGATAGCAGGAAAATTTGCTCGCTTCAGTACCCTTCCAGTCATGGCCAAGAAATGCCAAATGGAAACTGCACGACCTATGGCAGTGAGACTCTATGAGAATCTGGTGGCTTCAGAGCGCAGGGTTCGACTTTCAATGCAACTGAGTGATGGTACAGTTGCCCTGGGCAGGTCAAGATCTCGTGACCTAAATGCAGCTGAAATGTTGGCAATTGATGATTTGTATGGCATTGAAGACGCTCGCATCATTAATGTCGATTTTTTTAGGAAAATGATGTACAATGGTCAAGTGTATCAAACACATGACTATTGTAAAAATTACAAGATAAATAATTCTATTGTGCTATTGAATAATGGCACCTATGGGAAAGTAAGTGACATGACTGTGATAGAGGTTTGTCTGTGTCACAATGACCGATGTGAGTGTACTGTCACCCCACATTCTGTGCTGTTTGTGAAAGAGATGGCTGTGGAATCTCAGCGTGTTTTCACAGATCGGGACGTAGGGATCAGACAGTCAAAATTTCTGACTTCAGTGTCAGAAACAAATCGAACCATGGCTTGTAGACTATCAGAAGTTAGAGGAAAGTGTGTGTTGGTTAAAATACATCAGTCTCTGTATGTTGCTCCAGTTGTCCATTCTGAAGAAGGGGACTAAAGCTTCGGACTCAATGTACACTGAAGTAATGTTAATGGGGTACCGGCAAACAAAAGGAGGCGCTGATCATCAACTCGGTTAAAACGCAGGTGCGCATCTGTTGCGATTGTTGAACGTCATCAGCCGTCGTGCGTCATTCTGGCCGAGTTCGATTGGTCTACTCGAGGGTAGAGTTCGAGGCCAGACAAAATTGCACGTGACTGACATGTGATCACTTGTACTACCATCTGCGCATATCGAGTAGGAGTTCCAAGTGAACTCTTAACTCGCTCAACTCTCGCGATGGCGGGAGTACGAATTGAAAAAATATTTTGAACTTGGGCCAAGAATAATATGGCAGTAGGCCCCTATTAATAGACGACATTGACGTGTCATCGTTTGAAATGCATCGGAATATGACAAAAACGGAACAAAAGTGCATTTTCTTCGTACCTTTTCACTGCACTGCATAGGCCTAACGTTACCATGGTTACACAGCACATGAGGCTCTGGTGGGGGCTTTCACGTAAAATCGGGGTTCTAGGCCTACACAATGTGTACGGTGTGTGCAAAAAGAGTCTTTTTTATATACCATGTGCATACATGCACGCTGTGTAGGCCAATTGTCCCAGGAACCCGGATTTTACTGGTGGAAACCCCCGCAATCGCGCCTGTGTTTCACATCGCCGCCATTTTGTCACGTGGTAAAGTCGAGTTCAACCCTGGCATCGCCGAGGGTACGACTCGAGTCTCTAAACTAGGTCAAATATCACGTCACGCGGGTAGCTACCCTCGGGTTCTATTGAGTTCGATTGCCGGTCAGACCAATTGGGTCGACCCTCATGTTCCAAACGAACTTGGCCTCTGACGATACAAAAACGGTGTCATTCACAACCCATGACGTCGACCATTCGCCTGTCGTTTATGCTAAAACGGTCAACTTTGTCGATCATGTTCCCGCAGAGATTTTTGTTCAAAAGCCATAAGATATATTTTAGCACCTCTATACTTAATGGTAGAAATGTAAAATCAGAAATTGAGTTCAATGTTTTAGTTACATTTGGCCTAGAAGCAGGGTGTGGTATTCAGAATTAATTGTAAAATAACGTTAGCCTCACTTTCAGTGATGCAGTTATGACCGAGTTGATAGTCAGCGCCGCGTCGCGGATTAGGTCTGCCGGTACCTCATTGCTTTCTTATAGTAACATAACACTACCTCCGATAGCCTTGACAAGCGGCTATGATTGGTGCGCTGAATCAATTTCATACAGAAACAAAAAGCTGTTTAGTTGTAGACCATATCTGGTTTGTGTACGCTGGCTACTGTCATTTCTTGCCATTACCCGGTACCAACTGGCTGCCCTTTTCTGGAAGGGCACTTTATAGCTCACCCATGAGCTTTTATCGTGGTGCAGCGTCCGTCGTCGTCCGTTAGCAGGGCACGTTTTGTAACCGCTTGAGAATTTGAACTGAAACTTGGACGGTGTACCACTAGGTAAGGTGGCCTATAACACCAAGTTTCGCCCTGATCAGACATCCAGTATCGCCGCAAGGTGGCGTAACCTGAAACTCATTCAAGTGCTATAACTCAGGAACAGAGTGGTCAAACTTGATCACTCCAGATGACCTTCACAGGGAGCGTACCTATGTGTCCCGGGTTCTATGCGTCCCGGGTTCTATGCGTCCCGGGTTCTATGCGTCCCGGGTTCTTTGCGCCCCGGGTTCTATGCGTCCCAGGTTCTTTGCGCCCCGGGTTCTATGCGCCCCGGGTTCTATGCGTCCCTAAAGCAGTTATTTGTATGCAGGGTTCTATGTGTCCCGGGTTCTATGTGTCCCCGGTCCCATGTGTCTGTCTCCGTTATAATTGGCCTTGCCGCCATTTTATTCTCAAATGGAGTCGACGAAATCATATTTTAGTCATCATGGATGAAGTACGTATTAACTAAAATAAATAAGCGTTAGCATTAATGTGTGGAACTTCTACGATGGAAAGCAGACGTTTCACGGCCCATCTACCCACAAATTATTCATATTCAATACATACCAACAAATACGTGGTGTTTTTTGTAAAATTAATTAATCTTCCAAAATGCAGGAGATACAGTGCTGAAGAAAAGAACCTGGTAAAGAGTCAATGGACAAAATTATTATGAATTTTGATACATATTATAACGGTGGAAACATCACTAAATGTTGATTAAGAATTTATATGCTCACAAATATTGTTCACTTATGCTAACGCTGATTATTTTTATTAGCTATATTATTTTTTATCCATGATGATTAAAATATGAGTTTGTCGACTCCACTTGAGAATAAAATGGCGATCATAAGGCTAATCATAACTGAGGCAGACACATGGAACCGGGGACACATAGGGTCGTATTCATGAAGCGGTTCTATCGTTAGAACCATCTTAGGCCGGTTCCAAGTAACGTGGTTGACATTACTTGGAATCGGCCTAAGACGGTTCTAACAATAGAACCGCTTCATGAATACGATCCTTAGAACCCGGGACACATAGAACCCTGCATACAAATAACTGCTTTAGGGACGCATAGAACCCGGGGCGCAAAGAACACGGGGCGCATAGAACCCGGGACACATAGGGATGACCCCACCTTCACAAGCTTGCCAAAATTCGGCTTGATTACAGTTCCAATATGGCCGCCAGTTGGCGTAAAACCTGAAAATCATCAAATGTGGTATAACTCAGGAACGACTTGACCATGGCCGCTAAAATTTGCTATGTGGTTCCCTCTTGATGACCTTTATGTGCATAAGTTTTGGCCCAATCGGACATCCAATATGGCGGTCAGGTGGCAAAACCCACAAGTCGTTGAAGTACTGCAACTTGGGAAAGACGTGACCTAGATTGCTAGTACTGAAATGTAGCTCTCTTTGTCATTACTCTGTCATTACACTATTATATGTCAAAACGGTGAGCACATGGCCCATGGACCATTTCATTGTATCATTCTGTTCCTTAGTACCGCCCCACCAATTGTATTTTCAATCGGTGTGTTTGATGACTGCCATGGGATGTGGATATGGACAAGTTCGAGCTGTTGATCATTGACAACCAAGCCAGACCACATGTCTATTTTTTCTTAATCGGCTAGCAATAGACGATATCACTCCAGAAGAGCGCAGCGCCTTAGGGGGTCAGCAGCATGACCTCCCGCACATAATTTCATGATGTGTTGAGTTGAGACGAAAAAAAAAAGATTGTTTCACAACGTCATTATTGCTGAAACAACCAGAATTTCTTTTTCAAATTTGGTCGTAGCGTTCAGAAATGATGTGCAGGATGTCATGACGCTGACCCTCTAAGGTGCTCTGCTATTTTGGAGTGATAGAGTCCATTTTGGATGCGATGATTGACAGCAGAGCGCTTCACTTTGGCTAATCTGGCCAGTGCCCCTATACTGCCATCCGATTGTGTATTGTGTCAGAGTAATGGCACGAAATGACAAGGTATCCTTCTGTTCACAGTTAAAGCTTAACTTAATACATACTCTAGTTTCCTTCTTCTAAGGTTACTTTAGAAATTCATGCTGTAGGTTTAGGCCTAACCCACAATATAGACCATACAAAGAATTCATTGATTCTATTCAACATAACTGACAAATGAGTGAGTCTTGTGTTACTTGCATTGGGCTGTGAAGACTGCTTTGTTGACAGGCACTATAAAAAGAGTGTCTGTTACAGTAACTCTTCCCTTATGAAGATAACGATGTCAATACTCTTCAATAGCCCTTTACCTCATCGCCTGTCAGTAACATGGAACCGCTTTTTTTAGTCATGCATATTCAATACGGTAAGCGGTCATATGGGTGTTCAGTAAAGTAACCTTAGAATAACGAATCTAGAGTAGGCCTATAAACCCAAGTAGCCCTAGCAGAGTAGAAATTACGAACAGCCGCAAGGCACAAGAAAGCATATCCCCCGCTTCGTCTGTGGACTTTGGTTTGGGCAAGAGAAACCAAACATTGATGTGCTGATGGAACCATTTGAAGAATGCTATACAGTGTACTTAATCAGAAACAGGCGTGGAATGGACCAATCAATTTGGCGAAATAGTTGTCACTAAAGTTCATCCGATTGTCTGTCCAGCTGATGCCGTTGCCAGACCTGTACTACGGAATTGCCAGCAGTTCAATGGATATTTTTGAAAGGACTTGTGGCTGTTCGTAATTTCTACCTCTGACACTTGGGGATGTATCGAGGGCGCAAAAAGACCCCCCAGGGACTTTGCGATAAATTTGACGCTCTGCAAGCTGGACTTGATATTTCGAGTGCCCCAAAAAATGTGAACCGCTTTTTGACAAGTATTTTCTCAGCGACAGATAAACCGAATTCATTGGAATTTTTCACACAGTAACATCAGGATGTCATCAACAAGTCTACAAAATATCTAAGAGATCAGTCACACATTGCGCGAGTATTATCAAATTCAAAACAGCATGTCAAAAAATCCAATATCAAAGCTAATGCAATATGACCTTCATCATGTTCACGCAAATGTTGACATGCTGTTTTGAATTTGACAATACTCGCATCATTTGCGACCGATCCCCTAGATATTTTGCAGACTTGTTGATGATACCCTAAGGTTACTCTGCAAAAAAATCCAATGAATTCGGTTCATCTGTCGCTCAGAAAACACTTGACAAAAAAAGTGGTTCACTTTTTTGGGACGATATATGGATATTATCAATCTATTCTACTGTAAAAAATTCAGCCCTAAATATTGAACGGTTTCAACATGACGAAAAAATCAAAAGTCAACAAATGCAACAAATGTCGAGAGTTGCAAAACATATCGCATTGAAATTAAACACTGCGTACTTCATTAACCTAAAAATGGAATTTTCTGAACATTTTACTGCATAAAGAAGGGGATTTTCCCAGCTTATTGTACAAATTTCAATTTTGTACTTTAAAGGGTTAGTGTGCCATAGCAAAAACGTATCTGGTACCGAAAACTTCCCACACCTGCAGGTGCAGTGACAGTGCAATTTCCGGTACCAGATTATACATGTATTTTCACTGTAGCGGACAGTTAGCCGTTCGTGGTATGAAAATGAAATTTGTACCATGGCATTGCTTTCACTCTGGCATCAACTTTTTGGATAATTTTGATTTCTTTCTTCGTGTCAAAACCAATCAATGTTCAGTGCTGAAACCTTTACAATAGATGGAAAATATCCGTCTCTTTGGATCCGTATATCTGCATGTCTAAAATATCAAGGGCCTGTTACAACTCATAACATTACACCGACGCATAATGTTACACTAACGCATAACGTTACTGGTGTAACGTTATACGCTGACCCATCCAACTCATAATGTTACAATCGACGCATAATGTTACACTTTTTCTAACACATAACGTTACACTTTTTGACGCATAATGTTACACCTGATCCTAACGCATAACGTTACACCGACCTAACGCATAATGTTACTCCACTGTTAAGTTGACCTTGACCCGGTGACCTTTGATATTAACCCCTTTCTACCCAATGGGTCTGATTAGATATCTATCTCGATTCACCAAGTGATATTAATCCCTTCCCACCCAATGACCAAACCTTTAGAGGCATAGTGATATACGTAGGTCAGATATTGCACCAAATCAACTTTAGGTACAGTCCAACCACTAATGTGGCCATCAGGTGGCCATTTAGGATTTCGCATTCTGCTCCATAAGTTCAGATCTTCGTCAATAACTTCATATTTTAGAGGCATAGTGACATGGCTAAGAGGGTGCACCCTGTGGATTTTGCGTGTAGTTGCACTCCAAATTAATATACATGTATGGCCGCTACGTGCATAAAGTGATATGGGTCAGAACCTGTTCACAGTGATTTCCTCATTGTGACGAAAACCTATACATGTATATTTACTTGATAACCATTAAAAAGGCGAGTTATTCGTATTTGTCTCTCTTCCCCCTCCTCTTGAGTTGACAGGTCATAATCAACTGAGCGCAAGGCACATGGGCCTCTTGTTGCAATGACAGAAGCGCGAATTGCTTATTTGATATTGGTGTAACATTATGCGTTAAGTCGGTGTAATGTTATGCGTTGGGATCAGGTGTAACATTATGCGTCGAAAAAGTGTAACGTTATGCGTTAGAAAAAGTGTAACATTATGCGTCGATTGTAACATTATGAGTTGGATGGGTCAGCGTATAATGTTACA
>NMRB01000486.1:14843-74233 GCA_002633025.1 Notospermus geniculatus
GAATTTGCCGACAGCCCACTGCATTTGCCGTGTGTAGAAGAGAAAGAGGCAATGCTTGGTGAAGGCGTGCATACTCTACCCCCTGGGATAGTCATAGTGTCGGCGACGCCGAATCAAACCGTGTCGAGTGATGACGTTAGCAGTGAAACCCCTGATCATTCACCGTCCACAGCTTCTGAGGGCTTTGAAAGGCAAGCATCGGAGGGAACTGGACCGGAAACTCGTGAAAGAGAGATAGAAAATAAGGACACAGAGGATCCTCATGATATAGTCGATGCATCTTCTTCCGATGGATTGAAAGCGGGGGAGGGAGAAACGCAACAATCTACCGCCCTTTTCGTAAAGTCTAATGATGGTACTGTCCAGGACGTCCTGCCGAGTGTTGCCGGTGATGAGAGTGGATTACCTGACCTTGAGAAGGTCACTTCAATGAAAGAACGTGTTTTCTCTGGTGAAGCGGATGGCAAATCAGGCGATTTGAATGACAGTTGTGAAACTGAGACAGTTATGCAATGTGAAAACGTCACGGATGCTAGTATAAATAATGGATCTAGTGTTTCGATAAGTCAGGAGAGGACACCGCATGTTGCTATGGAAACGGACAAAGATATCGCACAAAGGGACCCAATTATTTCCCAATCTGTGGATATCAATGAAACGGTTAATCGAACCTTCAATCGCTCTGAACCTGAATCAACGGAAGATCTCGTGACCGGGGACGTAATCGCGAGAACGAACGAGACTTCCCATCATGCAACTGTAAAACAGGAAGCTGTCGATGCTGATGACTGCAGCGTGGCGACGAAACAAGCAGACGACCCCGAGGAACTCAAAGGTAAATCATTTCGAATTTTTCCAGTTGTCATGGAAACTCATTCGTTAGGGAATCTTTTGAAACGTACTCCAGGGAAAACCGCATTTATTGGTTAATCGATTTTCTTACCGATTCGTAACACCAGTGATCAGTCAATATCAATATCATGATGAATGTAACCAATAGCACAGTGTGTCACTCCACACAGTTCTTTTCTTGCCATGAGCCACATGTAAATCAACGTTTTATGGTGAAAGTAAAGCTTCTGCGGCTTCTGGATTCATACTTCCGACACCAGCTCCGAGGCACAATCAAATTTACAGGGCACGCCATGTTCGACGCCGAACGCCGACGGACAATTTTGCCGGCGTCCAATGGGGACCATAGTTCTTTGCCTCAAAAGATGTCATCAGTGATTAAAGCTGTTGAAAATGAAACTGACATCCCGGTCCTGATCAATTTCCCCACACAAAAGGCGTCCATTGTATAGGACCTAGTGTCGGTGTCCTTTTCATAAAAGTACTTAAGTCTAGGTGTGATACTTATCTTTTGTGTTGAACAAAGGATAAGTGTCACACTTAGACTTAAGTAGTTTTATGAATATGGGTCCTGTCCTGTCCTCTCAGCTAAGATCCCCATTGTGGGGCTATGAATGGTCTCGCGATAATTGCACACAGGATCTCAGACAGAGATATTGGACACGACTGATGGCGGTAGTCAACTTGACCATGATGCTTCTCTCAAAGATGGCCACGAATTCTCAAATGAACAACCAGTGCCCCGAAAATCCAGCTCGACGCGGAGCTCACAGACTGATATTAGCGCTGATGCCTTCGTCGAGGTAAATGACACTATGAACAAGCAATACAGGAGCGCTTTAACCTCTGCCTTTGGTACAATGTTTGGGGTTGTGGGAGGGGTGGCTACTGAAAACCTACTGAAGCAAGGCGAAAATGTTGAATTATCATCCCAACATGTAGAGAGGTCATCTGACGTGATAGAAAGCGAAACGGTTGATGATGTCCGCGCTGGTAATGAAATGATAAAGGAAACGGACATTGTAGGTAATACATGTGATGGTAAAGATGCTTCCAGTGCTCACGAAAATGAGGAAATTTCTTCCAAATCGCCAGAAAGTGAGTCAACCCTAAAACGCGAGCACAGTCTTCATGTCTTAGAATCCCCGAGTCACTTCAACACTTCCACATCAGAACTACCTCAAGAGATTGAGCTGATGAAGGTGATAAACTTGGAAGAGAGGCATATTCATGAGGACGGTGCCAGATTAAGTAGACCACAGACAGCTAATGAGAACACATCGAAATGTTCTGATGGAGACTTCGATCAGGAAGCTGACCCGGTGGTCGATCAACCTGGCCGAGAAGATGGACCAGAGAGAGAAGAGTTACCAGAACAAGGTGGAGATGCTGAGAACACATTGAAAGGTTCCGATGGAGATGTCGGTCAGGAAACTGACCCGGTGATCGATCAACCTGGCCTCGGTGATGGGCCAGATATCGCGAAGATACCGGGACAAGACGGAGACGCTGTCGACGGCATTGCTATTAATTTGGAAGCCGAGATACCAGAAGCTGTATCGGAATCAGGAGAACCGAATCCCAATGTCGGCAGTAGTGCAGAGCCTTCTGAGTTGGCGGAGGACAAAATGGAAGCGAATTTAAACCACGGAGGCTTTGTTTTTGGAGGGAGGACGGAAAGTAGAAGAGACAATATTGAATCGAAATCAAATGCTTTTGGTGATCGCATTGGTGAAGCAGCGACGCCAGATACGTCTGATGACGTCATTGATGACGTCACTGGAGAAAATGCTGGGACCAAATCGGATGACAAACGGGAAAATGTTGGAGAGCAGACTGAGGTTCAAGGTACCAAGGTCAAGCCTGCTTCTGTTCGAGGTGATAAGCCGTTCCGCAGGATTCCTTCCATAACGCTTGAGACTGACGAAGGCAAGCAGATCCTGGAGCCTGCGCAAGAAATGGTCGAAAAGGATGACGACGCATTGGCCACATCTGGTCGTAAATATCAGTATTATACAGGCGAAGTCTACGACGGTTATTTCAAAGTTGACATTGATCAAGATGAAGGGGCCAAGGCCCCCGTCTCTTTCGATGATAACATTTCAGTAGACGAAACTGCGGCAGCTGTTGGAATCACCCCCGATTTGATAGCTGGAGGGGTGAGCAGTACTGGGACAAATATAGCCAGTGACCGAAAAGGTATACAGGAATTAGAATTTGCTTCTGAGGTTTCCAGTGGGTTAAAGGGTATACCTGAAGACCCCAAAGAAAACGACCAAAATAGAACAGAAGCTGGACAACAGAAATCAAACGAGACGACAAAGACGCNGGGTGGGGCTCGCAGAAGCTGAAGAAGACAGCAGGAGTCAAGACGACGGAATCAAAGGTGAAAATGCGCAGACTTTGGCCACAAATTCGAGAGACCATGTCATTGAAAATGGCGTCGGTTTTGAAACTGTACAGAGCAGAACTCCAGAACCACTTTCTGCCATCAGTCGGGTGACTCTGCAGAGATATCATAGCCAGCAGAGTGGCGACCAATCCCCTGAGGATCACGCTACAATAGACAGCGGTATGTCTGAAGCCGAGAGGAAAGGGGACGATACAAAGCAGTTACAAGACGTCGAAAATGATGCTCTTGATGACGTAGTGAAACAGCTCCTCTCTGCGGTGGAGAGAGAACTAGAATTGGAAGAAGCTGTTGATGACGTCACGCTGCTGGCAGAAGAACATCAATTAAAAATAGACGCTGAGAAAGTAACACCTGACGTCGAAAATCAGACCCAAGAAAAGGAGGCTGTTCGGACTGAAAAATGGGATGAAACTGAAGTGGCAAATGACGTCAACGATGTGCCGAAGTCCCCAGATGTTTCTTCAGATGCTGAAAAGACACTCGAAATTTCAAATATTTCAAATCTAGACAGTAACTTTGGCACTGCCGGTGTTTTAGAGGGGATGTCTGAAGCTGATCAAGGAGTATGCGAAGCAGAAGTCGATGATGACGAAATCGATGTCGTTCCGCATTCCACACAAGAGGTCATTTCAGAAAGTACGGACGCCATGAACGAAAATAAAGACGCCTCTGAGGAGATTTCCATGTTAGAAAAAGAAAGACCAGGGGTCATATCCGCCCAAGACGAAGGCAGAGAGGATATTTCTTCGGAAATGAGGGGGCATACAGAAGAAGTGGATGATAATCAAGTTGAGGACATGAACAATGAAATAGTTGAGGCAGAAAATTTCATTGAAAAGGGGGAAGCAGATCAGACATTGGGACATTTTGAAGCTACAGAGACAATCGAAGAAGTGGACAAAAATCAGACAGAAAACAGTGACTTACATGTAGAAAAGGAACATTTCTTAGAGAAAAGTGAAAGAGGTGGTGAATTTGGCGAAGAAATAAGTAAAGTTCCTTCGATTGGGAACGATCGAAATCAAATGGAAAGCAACAGGTTAGAAGGAACTGATGAAATATCAAATTTTCAAAATGTGGATAATGGAAAGGCTGGTGTTGTGACGGATGAATCTGTGGACAGATTAAGCGAAGCTGACGAAGGGCAGAAAGCCAAGTTGGATGAGGGATACATCGATCCGGGTCTAGTTAATGAGGTTCAGGACACGCGGACAAAAGATGATGGCGTCGTCAATGAAAATGATGGACATGTTGAACAAGATGAAAGTACGGCAGGTCAGAGTTGTCCTGATATCGTGGATGTCAAGACAGAGGTCGATTTGATAGCTGGTGGTGAGGTCGGGAAAGGTGAACGGGAAGAATTGATGAAGCAGGACGGCAGTCAGATATCCGTTGAGTACGTTGAAAATGGCGAAGCATTTGCGTCAGAGATTGCTGACCAAGGAAATGTCGACATAATCCAGGGTGAGGAGAATGGTGAAAGACCATCAGAGGTGTTGACGGCGGTTTTGGACGCAGAACATGAAGAGATTGCTGTTGATGAATCTCCAATTAAGGATGAGGAAAGCGTTGCTGCGGAGGACGCAAAGGATTTTTTCAAGATTTCTGGAGAATCTGCCGACGACGTAAATTTAGGTCGTAAAAAAGAGAACTCTGGACATGATGAAGACGTAGAAGCAAGAACAGCTATGATAGCAGCAGAAGCGAGCGTTGATGCAGGCCTTGCCGAAAAGGAAGGTTTCATGGGACAAGATAATCATGCAGAACCAAAACCAAAGCGAGTGACTTTTGAGGGAAAGGCAGTGGTAATCGACTCGGGAGAGGAACTGGAGCTTGTGGATGAAACCGGTATGAACAAGACGGCGGCTGTAGAGATCACAGACGACGGTCACACGGACGATGATGGTGGAAATGATGACAGGAAGTTAGTCAATGAGTATGCGGAATGTCTGGAGGACATGATGTCAAAGGAGGATGCTGCAGAAGAATGTGTGGATCGAAAGAAAGATGTTGACATTTTGGTCGTACATGATCTTCATGAAGGGGCGTCTGCTTCCGAAGATGCCGGGACCGAATCGGAAGATGATGTATATGACAATGATTTTGAAGAATCGGAGTCTGAGGGAGAAAGGGAAGAAGATGCTGATGACGAAATAGCGGCAAGAAAAGCAAGCATAGGTGGTGGAAGGAGTGACTACTTTTTGGATGCCGAGGCGTTGCGGACGCCGTGCGGTGGCAAGTACTTTGAAAGCACCGACTTCGACGAGTTAGAGGATACGTTTGAAACTGTACAACTCAAGCGATTTACAGGTTTACGCGATGATGATCTTGATGACGAGAAGCGTAAGGCCCAGGAAGAAGGGAAAGTCGGTGATATCGAGGCTACTGCTTCGCAAGCTAGTGCCACTCTTGAACCTGACGTTGATGGCGACCATGAAAGCAATGATGTTGAAAGTCAAAATGCAGGGAACGAAGTGAATAGGGAAGAATTCATTGTTAAAAACGAAAGTGGGACAGAACAGAGACATGTTACATGTACAGTAAATGGTGCAACACAGATATCTCAAGCAGATATCAGTGACGAGAGAATAACTCATGAGGATGAAGATGCAGTTCATGGTGGACCCGAGGTCGAGAGAAAGGACCGGGATTCCGATGGAGGTGCAGTTGGTGGGCCTGAGGTCGAGAGAAGTGACCAGGATTCCGATGGAGGTGCAGTTCATGGCGGACCCGAGGTCGAGAGAAGTGACCGGGAGTCCGATGGAGGTGCAGTTCATGGTGGACCTGAGGTCGAGAGAAGTGACCGGGATTCCGATGGAGGTGCAGTTCATGGCGGACTCGAGGTCGAGAGAAGTGACCGGGATTCCGATGGAGATGCAGTTCATGGTGGGCCGGAGGTCGAGAGAAGCGATGCAGATCCGCTGGTCAGGTTCATTGCTGATAGAGATTCCGATGCAGAAGCCACTGAAGAGGTTGATGAAAATGCCTTGCTGAGTTTAATGAGAAGGGATGAAGATTTCACGTTCCGGCCGACCGAAGGGAGTGAGGCGCTTGATCTGCGGTCGGTCGCTGCAAAACCCGATGAAATCGGAACGATAAGTGATGATGGAGCTGGTATTCGGTCGAAAGGCCTCGACCTGTCACTCGATGACAAGGAGAATAGAGGTGAGACGGGCGTTGGCCGTGAAGGTAGACATGGAATAAAATATGGTGTTAAAGTACCAGCTGAGAACGATCTGACACAAACACCTGACTTGTTCATGACTCCAAGGCCCCCACGAATGGACAGGCAGCAAAAGGATAAGACTCCAGAGCGGTCACCTCCTCGGAGAGACGACGGAACACAGCGGCAGCCCCTGAGCAAAATTCTACCAGTCCCTCCTGCTAAAGTGAAGCCAACCCGGCCGAGTCACTTGCGCCGAAACATACGAGTTCTACCCAGACCTCTCAAAGTTCAATCTGGGCAGTACAGGAGATCGGAATTTCAGGATCGGGATCCATGTATAGTTGGACCGAAGAAAATTGAAAGTAAGGAAAGGAAGGAAGTGAAAGATCGGAGCAGAAGCCCAGAAAAATCGCCCGTTCCGACTTCTTCGGGACCAGGCCACGCAGAAGAACGGTGTAAAATTCGTCGGGCGAGGGTAGAAGAAATATCCTTCGATACGAAAGTTAAGAAGGTGAAATTGCCAGTATGTTCGGTGTCGCCCTACACAGCTCGAAGCTCAAGATCTCGTGTAAGTGCGAAAAAGAACAGAAAATCTCCATCGTCGCCGAGAGGCCACGTCAAATCGGCCGATGACGTCATAGAAAAAGCAAATGGTGACGTCACGACGTGCGATGATGAGTCGGCTAGCAACCATGGCAACAGCCGTGACGTGTCGCCAGGGAGAGCTTGGATAGAAAAGGAGTTAGAAACAATACACGCAAAAAGTGCAAAACGTGCTGTCCACGCACGATTATTTCCTGCGCGAAAACGACCCGAAGCACCCACCCCAGCTTCGCGGAGTTATCTTGCAAAAAGTACAGAACCTGTTCACCGGACGGATTCAAATTTCAGAGCAAGTGGTGCAAAAACCGCGCCCCTGCTTCGACGACCTGGATCGATCTCATATCGAAGGCGAGTTTACCGCCCGGCGACTCATACCATCACCATCCCCGAGCAATCGGATCAGGACAAGCGAATGTCTTCGGTTCAATCTGAGCATGCTGAGGCGAGCTCGTCCGGGAAGGGCATCAAGCGGCCGAAACACCTTCCCCATGTTCCCCGGCCACCGAACATGAGGCCACAGCTGAGACCCATTGGGGCACAGTTCAAAGGTAGATGAAAGAATACTCTAGGTGTATTGCATGGTATGGATTTATGCGTGTTTGTTGCATGCATGTTTGAAAGTGACCCCACACCCAGTTGAGCATGTTGAGTTGTGAAATGATCAGCCTAGGCCCTGCATCGCCCGGCCAAAGCACAAATTCGAAAATCGCATCGTGAGAGGAATGGAAAAAGGCCGCATGAATCATGCCGAGAAACACACTGCTTTCATTGGCAATATTCATGTTTTTTTGTTTTGCAACACCTCTTTTTTCACTCACAGCACCCGATTTTAAAGGTCAACCTCAAGTAACCACTTTGACTGCGATCGAAATCGGACGTTTTTGTCAAACACCGGAGTCCATCACATTGCACCAGCACAACTACATGTTTATCACCAAACTCTTTGATCATCACCTTCGTCACCATATGCTTGACACCAGAAATCTATAACTCCCAAAAATATACACCTCCCGTGGGCTCTGACATGTTTTTTAGCCCTTTGAGGACGGGATAAAGTTGAAAAGTGTACATTTCGTAACATGAATTTCTGATGTCTCTACAAAAACGCGCCTAGCTCCCAAAGTTTGCAACCAAAACTGGTGACAAGACACTCATTCTGGAGGCAACTAAATGGGCCACGACCTCATGCAGGTTTGCTTGTTCCAAAATGTCTCCGAGACAATCCACGGTTCGTCATTTGGACATGTTGGACGAACCGTGGATTTGTCATTTCGACGAATTAAATACTCAGTTTGGTGAAAACGAACTTAAAGTTCGTCATTTTGACGAAGCAGAGTTTTTGAGTTGGTCCACTTTTTCTGGATAGATGTAGGGCCTGTTACAACCGTATTTGTAGCCGCGCCACTATTTGTAACCTACCACTATTTGTAGCCAATTTTAGTAGGCGCTACAAATAGCGTTGTCGCTATCAACGCTATCCGTAGCCGCAACGCTATTTGTAATCAACGCTATTTGTAACCGAGTCGCCGCTATTTATAGCTGATACGGACTAACCGTATTTGTAACCGACTTCGCCGCTATTTGTAGCCGACCCTGGATTCAGTTACCAGGGCCCTTGTTTGTGAGGACAGCGAATTGCACTATACCGGAAGTGTGGTCTCACATGACGTCATTCCATTATTATTCTTTCACTTTCTGGATCTTGAGAGTATGGTAAAGCTCACTCTGATAAGTGCTTCATTTCCATCTCAGTGGATATCACACCAGTCAGCCTCCGGATAAATGTACAGAAAAGTGACAAAAGCATTTGGTAACAAAAATAATTATTAACGGTATTAACATCATGTACAGTTAAAAAGTTTGATTTTCCTGGCCAGCAGGTGATTTGAGTGTGATTTTTTACACTGGATTGGAAATAATTAGTAAACCATGGGCACATAATCAGGAACCAAGTAAAATTACAGTTGCTATTTTGACCCCTCCCAGCCTCCAAAAAATAAAAAAAATCACGTTTCGAAAATCGTGCAGAAAAAAATGATCAAACGCTTCCAAATCTTGCTAATTACCGTAAATTTTCATATGTTTTTTTCTTTCTTTATTTCTTCTTGAGCTAATGTAAGAATTATAATCTGTCCCTAAAATAGCCAGTAAATAATTAACATCCGCAAAAAAACCAAATAAATCACGTTTCGACAATCATGTTGAAAAAATGACCGAACGCTGCCAAATCTTCACTATTACCGAAAAATATTTTGTGATTAAAGTTGACACTCTTCCAGAGTTGGTAGGCTACGGTGCTCACGTTTTCAATTCACAAGTTTTCAATGGTAAATGTTCACGTGGTTAGCTGTAAGATGTCAGCTCTGGTCGGCTACAAATAGCGGCGAAGTCGGTTACAAATACGGTTAGTCCGTATCAGCTACAAATAGCGGCGACTCGGTTACAAATAGCGTTGATTACAAATAGCGTTGCGGCTACAAATAGCGTTGATAGCGACAACCCTATTTGTAGCGCCTGCTAAATTGGCTACAAATAGTGGTAGGTTACAAATAGTGTCGCGGCTACAAATATGGTTGTAACAGGGCCTACCGTTCAGAAGAGATCTTTTACACAACGATGGAGTAATATAGGTTTCTGATTTTTGTTTTTAGTGACTTTTTCGAAAGTCTGTTTTTAAATGCCTTCCTGACAGTCACACATTCTGCATAGGAGGCAACGTTTCTTGCCGACAACTTTGGAAAGCAAGAAAAATTGCGTCTTGTGCGGATATTTTCAAGAGCTTCTGGCGTGCTCCGATCAAACTTATTGATTTTTATTGCTCATTGCTAGTGGTAAGGAAGACACCATGCTTTTCACCGCACATGGGCCATGCTTGTTCCTTCCACTACATTGCTAATGCTAAAACGTTACCTCGTGTGCTGAGGGCTTTAAACAAGCGCATGCTTGACCAAGGAAACCCGGTACACTGTTACTTGCTCGAGTAAGCCTTCTTTTCCGCATGAGCCATAGATTTACAAGCGTATCTCAAGGAAACGTTAAGCATTCTCGCTGCATGTGTCACTTTCTCTTCCGAGCAAGCGATACCATTGGGGCCGGTGAATGTCGCGAGGATAGCCCGTAGAAAAGAGGTAACACAATGCATGGCATTCCAAACATGTACAAATTACTGTGCACAATCTTTTCTAACGTCTTTTTTTAACTGACCAGAACTCGACATGTACAACAGATGATAGTCAAGAACAACTACCGTATATTTTCGCCGAAAATTCGACTCTCGTCGTAACGGAGACCAGGACATATTCAGTATCAGAATCAGAATTGCCAAAATTTCATAAGCAGTGAATTTCTTTTGACTCGTACCTGATATAATATTCAAAGTCAAGTCCTACCGCCTTGAATTTTTATGTAACAAAATGGCTGCTGACAACAGACAACAGCATTCAGTAACCGATTTAACCTCGTTCCGAGTGTCGTCAAATGCGTTAAAACCAAAGCTGATTCCAGGGGTAAGTGAGCGTCCGCCATATTGTCAGAAAGCGAACGACCCCTGGGGACGAGGTTGTAACCGATTCAGTAGCACGTGAGAACGGACTAAGGGATATTATGCAAAACAATACAGCTTTGTACTATAGTCTTGCTTCATACACTCAAAAAAAGCTTTTTTCTCGAAACGAACATCATTTACGTATTACGAAAAATCTTATGTCTGCTCTTGGCATAGCAAATCGAAACGTCCCAACGAAAACATTGGTAGCCTACTGAATGGGTTCAACTTCCTTTTCTTCTTTTACAATATTTCACAATAACTAATATTTTGTGTGTTTGTTTGTTGTAATTTAGACGACTCGAAAGGAGAAAGTCAGAAAAACAGTCCACAAAAAGGTAAGTCTCGACCACGTGACTGTTTCCATGGCAGCAACGCGAGTGATGTTCATTGAAACTCATAAAAACAATATTAATAAACAGTTTCATTTTTTTCCATTTCTCCGCTTTAGATTTTTTCTTTGATTCTATAAGTGTTGCGGAATTGCAGCAAGTTCTGAAAGTTAAAAAATTTTGATTACCATTTCTTCATTCATTTTCAGTTTTGATATTTTTTGCCTTTTTCTTAGCTTTCGTCTTTTTTTCTTATTTGGGTGATGCAACGTACCAAAAGGATAATGAAATGGTCCATGTACCACGTGCACACTTGGGTGAACTCTCGTGTTACTTTTTACTGTATCTGTCTTAGATTTGACTTCTAATCAACTCCTAAGAAGATTACTGTTTTTGTTACATCGTACATTTCACCGGAACATCACACAAAATTCTGTCCCCCGCCTGAAACTATCGACTCTTTCCTTCAGATGACGGTAGGAAGGGGAAGGAATACTTTAGAAGTGAGCTCAGGCGTCTTCAGGCAAGTCTACAACGAGAGTCATCCAAGATAAAGGCCCCACCTGTGTAAGTTTTCGGAGTGTTCAGCAAAAAAAGTTTGAAAAATGTAAAACAATCAAATGACGAAAGCCTGGTTGTGCTTTGGCGTTATACCAGACAAGTATTTTAGGGAAGAGTCCAGACGTTTGAGTAGCTTGTGGTAGCCTCTTCCGTACTTATCACTACGCCAGGGCCATGCTATGGCTTCGGTCCTGACGGAAATACNCAAAGCTTGGCCAAGAAAAGTGAGTTCGAGATATTCCTCAATCTGAGGAATCCCTTACAACTTTTAAGCCGAACATCTCGGCGGCGAGTCAAGATTCCGTTAGTCTCTCGGAGCCAGCGGTTCTGTTCCACCGTGTTCTCCAGATTCGCAAAGTACGGCTGGGTGATACATGCACGCCAAAATTCTGCGGTAACGTCATAATACGGCAGTTTCAGAAAAGTAGCGCGAATTGCATCGAATTTCAAAGCAATCCTTGAGCAGAGCTTCGAAGGGTGCAGTCTCCATCTGTCACTTTGCACTCGTCCGTGCCCCCTGTTTTTAAATTCAACAATTTTCATGTGTACTTTGCTTACACAATGGATATAGCCAAGCGCAGAGCGCAGTACGATTTCGCCAACGTCTTTATTTCTTCCAGAAAGAAACAAAGCCAGAAAGGTCGAGAGAAGGGAGAGGGCAGCACGCGGCTCCCGAAATTCCCTGCTGTTCGTCTTGAGGCCAAAGACCTCGCCTCAAGGAAACTCAACTATGATGACGTCAGAATGCTCAGACTCGAACTCCGCAAGAAGTACAGCGCGAACGCGAACACAAAGGTTGAAGAGGACTACAAGAGAACGAAACAGGACTATCACCGCATGGAACTTGACAGGTAAAGCCTAGCGTACATCGCACTTGCGACTGGATACAACCCTCAACATGTTGTCCCCTAGAAATTTCCGTCCCAGGGTATTTTGTTCCTGAGACCTTTGTTCTGGCTAATTTGATCCTAGACATTTTTTCCCAGGACTTTTTGTCCTTGGACATTTCGTCCCCTAGGACACTTCATTCCTTGATGTCGTTCAGAAGGTATTCCTGTCCCTGGATATTTCGTCCACATGGACCTTTTGTCCCAGGACAATATTTCGTCCCCATGGACAATTCATTTCCGTCCCTGGACATTATTTCGTCCTTGGGGACCTTTTGTCACAGGATAATATTTCTTCCCCAAGGACATTTTGATCTCTGGACATGTCGTCCAGAGGAATTTTCGTCCCTGGATATTTCATCCCCATTGACCTTTTGTCCCAGGACATTATTTCGTCTACAGGGACATTTCATCTCTGGACATGTCTCCCGAAGGAATTTCTGTCCCTGGATATTTCTTCCCGGGAGCTTTTGTCCCGTGACAATATTTTGTCCCAGGGACATTTTATCTTTGGACATGTCGTCTTTTGAAGGACTTTCCATCCCTAGACATTTTGTCCGAAGACAATCCCAGGGACCTGTCGTCCCCAAACTTTCTGTCGCTAGAAATTTCATCCCCCAGTGGACTTTTTGTCCCCAAGAATGTTTCATCCCCGGACAATTGTCCCTGAACACTTTGCCCACAAGAACTTCTCGTCCACAGGGCTAATCGTCCCGGACATTCTGTCCACATACATTTCGTCCCCAAGGACTGTCGTCCCCGGACATTTTGTGGCCTATCTCAGGCTTTCGTTATCTTTTCTTCAGATTAGATCAAGTACATCCTTTAAATCGAGGCAACATGAAGTCGGCCTACTTCGCCTACCTCCGTAACACCCCCGGCTCAAGACGAGCCATCAACGAATGCGTCAAAACAACCGAAAAAGAACTCGAGGAAGCCGAGAAGGAACAAAATGAACAACAACAACAACAACAGCAACAACAAACAGTGGAAGCGACGTCGTAATGTCGTCTCCCAAACGGGACAATCACATAAATTTGTAAATAACCTCTTCATATCAAAATGTTATTGCGATATTTCGTAAAAATGAAATACTTTAGAAACATATCAAATACATGTATATCAATTTCTGATTTTACCAAAATGAACATGATAGATCCCGACCCACATATCTTGCCTGCAATCGTGGGAACCTTTAATGGGTGGCGTCCACTAGAGCGCCGACAACATCAGGAAGGGTTGTGCGTCAATGACTACTGGGCATTTTGCCTTCTCCCGAAAGGGCAGAAACGCAGGGAAATGTTTAGGAATGATAAAGACAGTGAACAGAATCTTTTAAGAATATGCGGAGACGTTGCTGAATGAATGAGGATATTACTAAATTTGCATTCCGGGTCTTGTCTGCGCCCTGATGCGGTGGACGCCACGTTTTAGGAAACGTTATTTTAAGAACGTCTCCTACAATTGCGGCTGCAATTCGTGCCTCCTCCGCAGAAATTGGGTGATATGAATAAAGACTAGTAAATGCTTTTACTTGAATACTCAATACAAATGCACTACGCTATGCTGTAGAAATCTGAAGTAAAAGCATTTGCTACTTTTTATTCATCACCCATTGTGTGCTCATTTACTCAGGCTTGAGGTGTTCGCTACGCGGGCTAACAAGAGATTATAGGGAGTTTTCGCAAAACGCCCGAAACGCTAACGGGAACGTCTATCCTTTTGTTCGGTGCTCTCTTCGTGGCATCGAACAATGGGTTTGACGTTCGCGTTGGCGTTTCGGGGGCTTTGCGAAAACTCCCTATTGACAAGTCTCCCGTTAGTGGGAAGTTGTCAGTAAATTTCTAAATTTTACACAAGTCCCCGATAACAAGCCACGGGCAGGTCTGGACGTTCCTTTGTCGAGTTTTGATTCGCTCTTTTTGTAATTTTGTATATTTCTAGATGTGAATATTGCGTACCGGTATCAAAACTGTAAATAACGAGAAAATTATATTATGATTGACCATAGAGGTATAATACCTCCATGGTTGAACAGACTTTTACTGTGATGATAAAAAAATGGTATTTCACGTTATCACTGTTTCACAGACTGAGTGACAGTAGAGGGCACGATTGGAAGTATGATGGGCAACCCACGAAGTAGACCAAAAGGCCCTTAGGCCATGGCTTCTTGCACATTTGTCCGCAAAAGCCACTGTGGCCCAAGTTTGAAGGTACATGTACTCACATTCGTTGAGAAACGTAGGGATCATGCGCGTTCCGTCGGCAGGGATGTGGCGGGCTTCGAATCCCTTGGTCTACATTCAGGCTTTTCATAACACATGGGCACTTCCACGTAAATTTCATGATTAGGCCGCTAACATATTTCGGAGGACGTCATTTCAAAGCAACTGAGCACTGCTGATTTCGTGACTCGTATATTTCTTTCAAAAGACCTGCCAACAGGCCTACCAGATATTTATGGTATCGCTCAACACCACAAATACTCAATGTACAATCACTACTTTTGATACTCAATGAAATAAACATCAGTGTCCGCGTGGCAGATATTGTTACCTCTTAGGAGCTCTGATTATCTGGCCAATTCCGCGGACACCTACTACCCTCAAATTGGCTCTTCCCCTTCCCACGTTCGTGGAGAAATTTTTTACTTGCATTGAAATAATGCACCCTCCATTAGGTAGGCCAACATGTAGGACACACCTTCAACATGTTCAAGTGACACCAGGCCCACTTTGTGGACTACTAGTATTCAACACTGAAGTAGAAGAGAAGCCAACATGTGTACCATAGACGATTCCTATGGATTTAATTCCTCAATACTACAAAAGCTATGCATGCATTGTCAATGTTTATACGTGTACGTTAGTACTGGGTTTCCGACATAATCCTCAACAAACGGAGTTTGAATGGGGACTTTCTCTGCAGTCACTCTGGTACATATATTTCTAAGCCAAATGAAACTTCAAACACAGTCCCTTCGTCATAAGCACTGAATGTGATAGAGCCACATTGTCTGAAACGCCACCCCTGTGAAAACAGAGGACTTTCAGTCCATGCACTCAACTTGTGATAAATGAAATGGTCCATGGACCATGTGCTCACCTGGGTGAATGTACCAGAAGAACAAATGTCGACAATATGTTCAATCGAAATGTTCCCGAGCAAGCCTTGAGTTCCAGGTACAGGGGGTACCCAGACACCTGATCACACCAAGTTAGAATATATTAGGTCAAATAGCCATGAAACGTGTCACCTAAAGGCAAAATTTTGAACTTTGACCTCTGTGACCTTGAAAAGTAGGTCAAATCACAAACCCGTTACATATGTCATGTATCCTCATTAGATACACCTATGATAACAATTTGGAGATGACCCAGTCATTAGTTCAGGAGTTATTGCACTTTTTGTGTTTGTGGTTTTAGCCACCTGGTGGCCAAGTCAAGAAGTGAATCATGGACATAAAGGTCATCTGCAGGGGGCCACATAGCACATTGGCGCGCTTTGGGTTAAGGCATTCCTGAGTTACAGCACTTTGATGATTTTCGGGTTACGCCACCTGGCGGCCATATTGGATGTCCGATCGGGCCGAAACTTCACATGGACATAAAGGTCATCTGCAGGGGGCCACATAGCAAATTGGAGCGCTTTGGGTTAAGGCGTTCCTGAGTTACAGCACTTTGATGATTTTTGGGTTACGCCACCTGGTGGCCATGTTTGAAGTCAAATCAGGCCGAAATTTGACATGCATGTAAAGGTCATCTAGATGGAGGTAAATATCAAATTTGAGCACTCTGCGTCAGGCCGTTCCTGAGTAATAGCACTTACTTGATTTTCAGGTTACGCCACCTGGCGGCCATATTGGATGTCGAATCGGGCCAAAACTTGGTATTTTTTAAGGTACCCCTCCAATGCATGTTTATGCAAGATATGAAGTTGCTCGGTGAAATAATGACAAACTGTGGCAGGTTCGTCACTTTTGTCGAACTTTGACCTCTGTGACCTTGAAAAGTAGGTCAAATCAAAAACCCGTTATATATGTTATGTATCCTTATTAGCTACACCTATGATAAAAATTTGAAGATGATCTAGTCATTAGTTCAGGAGTTATTGTACTTTTTGTGTTTTTGGTTTCCGCCACCTGGTGGCCAAACTGAGAGTCGAATCGGACCGAAACTTGGTGTCGTGGGTCATCTGACCTAGGGGTATATATGTACCAAGTTTCAGATCAATAGCTCCAGCGGTTACGAAACGTGCCCTGCTAACGGACAACGACGGACGACGACGGACGACGGACGCTCGGCCATCGTATAAGCTCACCACAGGTGAGCTAATAAATGTACTCAGTATTTTATAAATTTTTTCTGACTTGTTCATTTTCTGGAGTCCTCACTTAGAATGAGGACTCCAGATTACTGAAAGCGATTATTGGAGCACAAATTAGGCAGAGTGAGGTGTGCCCAAATTCACGACTGAAATAGGGTGCAGAGACCCGATGTAATTGAGAGGCCAACTGTCCCCAGTTCATTTGCCTTGATCAATTAATACACCTGGGCCAGGTCTCAGTTGGTCAACCTCTCTCCAGCTACAACACATCTTCATTCACTGAAAATTAGTAACGTTGAGACAAACTAGACACAGTGTGGAAGAAGAGGAAAATTAAATACTATGGTAACGAGAAACATGTAAAGCAAACAATGGTAGAAACCAGAGACCACACCCACGGAACAGGGCAGTCATCTTTCATGAACAAGACAGACACAATGCAACGAGTCAGATCACCCCAGAGTGGGGTGATCTAATTCATGTTAACAGACAGACAAAATGGATGAGAGAGATCCGTAAGAAGACCGAGGCAGTCTTAATGACTAAGACAGACAGACAGTCAGATGGGCTGGAATAGTGAAAACAAGGAAGCCACCCAGCCGCCAGGTTGTGCAAAATCTTATTTTCTTTCCGACAAATGGGAAAGAAAATGCATAATACCAGAAGGACACAAGTTTCTTGTGCAGGGTTTGGCCAAAGGGACATCTGTACCAACAAGAACACTAGATTCAGTTTTTTCATTTATTTTTTTTCCACTTTGTACAATTCACATTAGAGTCTATTTTCCGGGTAGGATGACGCCATCATATTTTTGTTGAAACCACTTCATAGCCTCTTCTTTGGTGATTCTGTGTTTTGCTCCAACCTTCCCCCTCTTTCGTCTTCTGTGGGCGACGTTGAAACCTGCAAGAACAATACCTTGAGTGTCAAAAATGGCAAACACCACAAAAAGTTAACGTCTGGTGCATCACTAGGGAGTACCAGTTACTGAAAACACCATGTATTTTTTATGAGGCAACATTTTCAGCAGCAGGTGTACATTGCAGCAGAGTCTCCCAGTTCCAAAACTTTGTGTAATATTCTCAGTTGTACTAACCAATCTCTGAAAAGAACAAACTTACAGAAAAGACACATAATTATCGGATGTTTAATTTCATGATTTTACTGTAAGTTTTCCAGGCTGAGTTTTCATGCATATGATAGGTAAAATGCCACATCGAAAGCAGGGCAGCGCTATATAAACTTACCTGGGCGACCAAGCACCACGAAGAAGTCCATTCCGTAGATACCAATACTTGGGTCGTATTTGATGCCAAGATCGATGTGTTCCTGGATACCGTAGCCGAAGTTGCCTGTGTCCGAGAAGTTGCCCTTTCTCAACTCATACTCCCGCACCTGTGGATCATGAACACGACGAGTCATAAGTGATGGGAAAACTTAGCCCAATTGGCACTCATCATGTTGATGTGTCATGTGAAACAGCTTAATTTGACAACCTTCTTCCGACTCATCTATCCCCCGGAGTTCAGCAGACGGCATATTTGAAGAAAGGCTGCTCCTACTATCAACCATCTGAAGACTGTTTCTTAAAATTCTTTCCTATTTATCTCCAAGGCTTTAGAAAACTTCAACAGAAGATACCGGTAGTGCCTCCTCAAACCTCGTGGTAGACAAGTTAAAAATATATGTTGCATCATGTCGATGTGAAAAACTAAAGAACTGAATTCAAACAAGATAAGGAGCTTTGCCTTGTAAAATTCTGTACTATAAGGATTCTGTTTTGGTGGTCTTCAAAACATGGCAGTGTGTCCAGTCATGCTCAACGAACTCACCTTGAGACCTCTCTCAAGAATTTCCTCAGCCTTGGCTCCCCTCACTGTGCAGTGAACTGCAATCTTTTCATTTCTCCTGATACCAAACGACCTCACAGTGTAGCGAGCTGAAATTGGAGAAGAAAGAAATGAGAGACCATCTTCCTTTTGGATGAAAGTTCAACAAATCCTACGAACGACTGATTCTTGTCCCTATTCCAAATAGTAGCACCCAAGACATGGGAAGCTCTTGAGTGAGTTGCAAGGAATGGGTTGATTTAGCACATCCACTGAAGGTTATGGACCATAATGTATCCAAACCTGTTATTAACTGAAATGCATCATGAGGAGGCCAACTTGACCAGAACTAAGGACAGCTTAGGTGAACCAGAACTTCATGAACAAAGGTGATCATTGGACAACTATACAAGGAATAGCTATTTCAGAGAACTCATATTCCTAACCACAGCACAGCTGTCCAGAGAACTGGTTTGCTTTGCAAAGTAACATGTGTTAATAGCAAAACGTAGCACACAGAAAAGAACTGAAATTGGAAAACCATGAATTTTTGTCCCTATTCAAAATAGTAGCACCCAGAACATGGGAAACTCCTGGGCGAGTTGCAAGGAATGGGTTGATATAGCACTTTCATTGAAAGTTATGGACCATACAATGTATCCAAACCCATTATAACCTGAAGTGCATCATGAGCTTCAGCCCATTTGACCGGAACTGATGACGGCTAAAGTTTAGAATCTCCGAGGAGTAACGTCACTTCTGATCGGCCCAATCAGAAGTGCCGTTACTCCATGCCACAAAATGGAAATCCTATTGTACAATGCGGCTTATTCAGTCAATCGACAACCTTTTTTTGGGCACTGATCGGGGATTCTAAGCTCGTTCCCTAAGACAGATTGTCGATTGTGTAATTTATCTGAAATCATGTAAACTAGATAGGCCTATCAGTTGACAATTATGCGCGGTTTTTAACAATGATACGGTAGGCTAAATCACTTTAATCTCAACTCCCTTGGTTTAGGATTACCATCTTTCGGATTGGAATACTTGCCTTTGGAGAAGACAGGTGTCTGTCCAGTGAGCTGCTCCAACACCTTGGCGGCACGGGTAAGCCTATCACCAGACTCACCGACGCAGATGTTCAGACAAAGCTTGCGGATGCGGAGCTCCCGCATGATATTGTTTTTCTTCTTATCGTCCTTGTCCTGCAATTAGAAATGAGCTCGCATTAAAGACACTTGGCACTGCACTGCAGGTCACTCTTTCTATGCAACATCGCTTGCCTGCGAGTGCGGTGTCATGATCAAAGCCTGGCCCTGGCCCCGCGACCCCCCCAGCTCCCGGTTTGACTGGGATGTGATGTGTTGTTGCGACGGTTTTTTTGGCATTATTGGGACGTTTTGGCATTGGGACGTTCTGACTCGTAACCTAAGAAACTAGGCCGGAGAGTAGTAGGTCATGAGGCCGCTTCTACTGAAGAAACACACACAGACATGACAGACAAGGCGTGAATGCATGAACTGCATGCATTAGCACAGTTGTTAGCATGGGAATGGGATGGTTAGTACGGACGCGGACCAAGACAACAAGGGCGATTTCTACGGATATAACATTCGAACAGAATAACGATAAACATCTCATGAAGCTTTAACATCTATTTATTTCATCTATCAACGAAAAAAGCTTATTGGCAGTTCCACTGAGTGGATGTTAGACGATATATTTTGTGTGTTTTTCCACATGAACATACCGCCATCTTTGATCAGCTAAAAGAGGAAGTCGACGCAGACTTCAGGTCAGAGTTCACTTCCGGCTACTGGCTCTCGTGAGAATTCGTTTTATTTATCTTTTATTACTCTTTCAAACGAAATCCCAACTCATTATAATGGGATAAGTTGTTCAGAAACAAATAAGAATTGCTGGTGAACCACAAAACCTAACTTCATGTTCGTTGGTTTGGCTCCAAATATCATTTTACAATGCAGTCACGTGGCCCCTCAAGCGAGACTTCGTCTTGGCAACAAATAAACATTGGCCCCCCTGACAGCCAGTCCAAGTTTCTTCTCAAACTTCTTAATTTTATCCATCAAAGATGAGTTCGGCTGGTGAGGAAGAAGATACTGGGCCGACTGTTGATTCTAATGATCCTGAAGAACGTGTCCAAGCGAGGCGCAATAGAATAACAAGAAGGATAGAAGCAGAAAAAAGGTTTAAAATCTAGAAATTGTCACAAATGACAAATAGCCTACACAGTCACAATGTACACTGCACTGCACTGCCATATGACTGCACTGCACTGCACTGCCATGACTGCACTGCACTAAGGGTAGGCCTAGACATGGCATGGGGATGGCCCATTGCATTGATTACGGGTCTAGGGCTTTGAAATCCTCATTGTGAGAAAGCCAGAAAGTTAGGCTAAGCATAACAATTGACCCCTCACGCCTCATCTGTGTGTTTGCCGGCCTGGCGGGCTGGGGCTTTTGCTCATAGCCTAAAGGCAGGCTATTAAAAAATGGGCCCCTATGTAGGGTATCGGTAGGCATAAGCCTATTCATAAGCATGTTTCATCTCTCATCGCCATATCGGTAGGCCTAGGCCTAGGCCTAGTTTAATGAGCCCTATAACAATCCACAACCGTGCGCTTTCTATTCCAGAGCTGCCCGAGGTGATGAAGAAAAGGACAAGAAAGAGGTCAAAGAACTCAGTAAGAGTCGTAAACAAATCGAAGAGAGTCGTTCTCGGTTGACAAAATTGAAGAGTGATGGAACAGAACTCGTCTCCAACATACGAGTTGCTGGTGATGCGCGTGAAGCTGCAAGGAGGATCGAGGAAGAGGAAATTAGGAGACAGAGAAAGGAGAAGCTCGAAGCAGAAGCAAAGGCTGGTGCTGAGAGATTTGAGGAAATCACAAAGAAATGGGAGTCAGCACTTCAGAAAGACATTCCACAAGATTTACATGAGGTGAGGAGGGTAGTCGATACACTATCAGGCTATCTTGACTTATATTTTGACACTAACTGTGTTCTAGCCAGGCCAGTTTTCACAGGGCGGTACCACCCTGTTAAAAAATTAGAGGTCATTTTACCACCCTGTTCAAATTTTTACCACCCTGTTTAAAATGTAATTTGCAATGTATTTTGTATTACACCACCCTGTTTGAATTTCACTCCCACCCTGTTTGAAAATCCAGGGGCTGAAAATCATAGGAAAATGCAGTCATCCCACCCTGTTTGGAAAAATTTCTGGCTAGAACACTGGAGTGGAAGTGTAAAAATTTATTTCTTCTTAATTGTACATGCATGACCAGGGTCTCTGCCAGAAATTTTTTTGAGAGTACTAATTTCTTCAAAATCAGCAAAAACCCCATGAAATTAAAGAAAATGGCCCTTTTCTGTTCCTCTGAGGGTACTAGCATCATACCCTTAGTAGTACTCTCTGGCGGAAACACTGACCAACATGTTGTATTGTAATTGTTCTGGTTGATGTTGATTGGACCTTGTCAATTTCAAACTTTGCACCTTTCAGATGTTGATGCAGCAGAAAGCACAATGCGATGGCATGATAGATGAGAAAAACAAGCTGATCAATGAGTTTCAAACAGAACTCAAACAGAAAGATGACCAATATGTCAAAGATCTCAAGAAGCAAGCCGAAGACGTGGACCTGATGATAGAACGTATGGAGGAACAAATGAAACAACTCACAAAGGCCTATCGGGAGGAGCTGAATCAGATTGAGGTGAGCTTTTTTAGTAATCCCTCTTTGTAGTAATCTGATCTGTTGAGCTTCTCACTCATAGACACTGATCATGACTCATTCCAATGGATCAAAGCTTTTGAATATCTGCAGTTGCTCATGACGTTTTTCTGTTCGAGATAGATGTTGAACTTTGCATTTTCAGTCAGTTGGGTATCAATCAACAGTCATTATAGGCCTAAGGCATGTAGCCCATGAATTCAGCTTGCGAATTTCTCAGCTCTTACTGCAATTCACCCCTGATGGCCAGATAGAATAGGTGGGCCTTCTGATTTGTGAATGATGAGGTCTTATCCTCAGCTGCCCTGATCTTGGAATTGCAGCAGATTCCATTGTGTGTGTGTGTGTGGGGGGGGGGGGGTGACTGTCACAGTGGAATCTCTCGTGCACTAGGACAGCTCTGTACGCAGTAGGACACTAACCTTCTGTTGATAGGCTATTAATTTCTATTCATTTTGACCTCGGTTAATCAGAACACCTCTCAATGAAGCACATCATTGTCAGTCTCACCAGTGGTGACCTTAATAGAGAGGTTCCACTGTGTTCTCTTAGCTAGTTGACTGGCAAGGGTACCATATAAATACCGGTAAATAAATGTGTGTTTTCAGAAAGCCTTTTTGACTGAAAGAACCGACATACTTGATGGGAACCACAAGAAATGGGAACAGATGATGCAAGGCCGTCGTGATAAAGAAGTCGAGTTTCTACAGACTCGTGAAAAACGTGTCGATGATTATGAGCAACAGTTGCAGCACTTACGAATACAAGATGCTGAGGAATACAACATGGTCAAGATTAAGTTGGAAACTGATGTTCAGGTTTGTTTATGGTTGAGCTTTTGCGTGTTTGGTGCAAGGGCTTTATACTTGTAAATGAGGAGTTACGGTGGTGTAGTGGTTCGGGCCTCCGACTGGGGTCAGAGGATCCCAGGTTCGAATCCCGCTGCTGGCGTGGGACTTTGGGCAGGTCTCTTTGCCTTACTGGCCTCGCTCCACCCAGGTGTATAAATGGGTATCGGTCGGAAATGCTCGGATTGTAGCGCTCAATGAGCAGCTCGTCTGAGTTCTACTGAAAGGTTTCAGAATAGACTGGGGTTAAAGTGTGAAGTCGGATGACACCTCTACCATTGTTGATATCAGACTATAAACCCAAACTTCAACTTTAACTTTTTTTAAACTTTAAATGATAGACCACAGGTTCGACTTCCAGTCGAGTCATCGATACTTTGTACTTTCCACTTGTCTGTGAAACGGTGAAGTGAGCACTGAATGAGCTCCTACTTGTTGAGTTCCCTGGAAACATTTCTTGAGACACTGGGACTTGGGGTGTCAACGTCAAGTTGGTTGACACCATGCTAATGGGGAAGCCGTCAGAGGCCACCACGAGTTAGCGGCCCAAGAACGTCATGAAATTTGACATCACAGGGCAGAAATGCATGCCACAACGTCATCCATAATGACGTGGACGCCGTGCCTCACGCATTTGACGTCAAATTTTGTGACGTTCTTAGACCGCTAACAGGCGGCCTCTAACGGCAGGAAAGTTCCCCATTGCAGTGGATCAGGCAATACCCTTCTCCTTCCCATTTCAGATTCTTGAGCAACAACTGCAACAGATGAGAGCCACCTATCAGCTGAATCAGGAAAAGCTTGAGTACAACTTTCAAGTTCTGAAGAAACGTGACGAGGAAAATACGATAACGAAGTCGCAACAAAAACGTAAAATCACTCGGCTTCAAGATGTCATGAACAACTTGAAAATAAAGCTATCGAAACAGGAAAAACAGTACAAGTATGTACTCACATGAACTACCCCGCAGTTTTGAACCGCTCCACTCCCTATTTTACTTGCGGTGCAAAACTGTTTTAGTTCATGCTATTCTCAGAAGACAACCAACACCAACAGGCATCTCTACATGTAGTGCATGTTCGAATTGGCACAAAACTACGGTAGCCAGCCAATCAGTGATGCAGGGGCAGATTCAGGATTCTGGTAAAGGGGGGGGGGCATAGAAAACCGCAGGCGAAACCACAGCGGGTGGTCTCCCCCAGAACATTTTGAAATCTAGAAGGCCGTTGGTGCAATTTCCCAGCATCTGAGGGACAAATTACAAGGCAATTTGGTGGCATTTTGAAAAAGGGCAATTTTTCTTACGTTGGTCACTGAAAAATGGGGGGGGGGCACGGGCCGGGTGTGCCCCCCTGGATCCACGCCTGTGATGCGCTTTCAGAACACTTAGGAGTCACAAGTGAACATTTTGAGTAGCATTCCTTAAAGAAATGTCATTATCAGTAGATGGGGGTCGGGGATTTTCAGAGGTTCCAATGCAGGCTGAATGTTGAATATGATTAAAAAGAGAATGTCAAGAATTGATAACGTAATTCCTGATGAAATTCTGTACTTAATCGATGTTTGTTGTCAATTTTTCAGGGATGAAAATTCCTCTCTGATGGAAGACTACAAGAGAATAACAGAACAGTTCCGTGAGCTACAGAAGAAGTCAAAACACTTCATGGCGACAGATGCTAGGAAATTTCATGACGTTTGGTTGATGAACGAAGCCGAGGCTAAAGATTTCGTCATGAAAGTTTTAGAGGAAGACAGGATTATTAATGAGCAGCAGCTAGGCCTACCATGGGACAGCCCTGATGTGTAAGTACACAGTAGAACCTCTCTATAATGACGCCTTTGGGACTCACCATACTGTCCTTAATTGAGAGGTGTCCTGATTACAGAGGTCAAAATGACTAGAAATGACAAGTTTAGGACAGACTTTTGGTGTCCATAATAAAGAGGTGTCCTGCTAGCAGAGGTGTTCAGGATTAGGGAAAAGACGGGGCACACTGTGCTGGGAACAATGAAATTTACGCCAAAGTCCAGAACTTCACGGTCGATTTTACAGGTTTGTTGGCCACAAGAGGAGGCACACGCCCGGGGCACCCCCCTCTGGATCCACGCCTGGACAGTGCAGCTTCTGCACACCCTGTGGTTACTGAATTCTCATTTTACAAGCACTCTATCTATTCATCCTTGTCGGTCATTCACAGGTCTTTCATGGACAACACTGGCCCCATCATCAGTGAGGCGAGCAAACGGAAGGCTGTTTCAGCGAGTGAGGTCATCAAAGAAGTGATATCACAAACAAGTACGTTTTGCACAAGTTGTATGGGCAACTCAACCCAAAAAGTCTATCGGCAGTCGTTTGATTTCAGCATAAGCTGTAAGGAAACCTACAATAGTGCATTGGCCTTTGAGAGATAACCATGGAGGTATATACATGTAGGCCCACCTCCATGAGATAACTCACCTGAAGAAGTCAAAACAGAAGGAGCCTTTTGAGGAGCCTAGTGGTTAAGTCCGCTTAGGCCATTCTTTTTATATTACTTGTTTGGCGGATTTTTTTGCTGTAAACCTAACATAGGAGATCGGAATAAAAATAAAAATAAAATCCAAAAAAATTTATAAAACCCTAACCCAACCACGGCAGGATCAGGACGAATGAAGGCAAAACTTATGCTACAAGGCTGGACACATCACAGACATGACAGAGGGAACAGATAGGTCATGCTTCCGAATCCAATTCCGTCATCTGCACATGTGCAAAGTCAAAAGGTGTCACTTTTATTTTGGATATCTGGGTTTTTAAGATCGGGGGCAATAAAAAATGACAATTTTTCCAATTTTATTTTTTTTTTTAAAAGCCCAAAACTAACATCGGCGGATCTGCCAAACAAGCAATAAAAAACGAATGGCCTAGCATTAGCAAGCGGCAGGTCCCGGGTTTGAATCCCGGGCCATATGGGGTTATGTTGAAAATTTGCAAATATCGGAGACAACTTTGATTTATTTATACTGTGTCATTTTATGTGTGTTCTTTTGTGCTTTTAACTTTTGGATATTTGTTTTAGGCCAGGCGGAAAAGAGCGACTTGACTAAAGAGGAAGAACAGAGCATGGCAATGGCCGATACCATCAAGAGTGAAATTCTGACCAAGATATCCGCCAAGACGATCAAGTCCATCCTAGAACTCATTTGCGACGAAGCGGGATTTTTAGTTGAGGCTAAACTTAAGAAACTGCTTCATCCATTGGACCGAGAAGAGCAATCGTTGATGAGGCTGGATGCTATATTTGGTGTGAGTTTCAGCTATGCGTGGAGGATTTCAACCAGAAATTTATCTGAGTTACGGAATTTTCTGAAATTCTCAAAAACGGTGTGATGACATCACTTGTATTTGTAAGCATTAGATTAAATTTTGGCTTTCTGTGTCAAAACGCACTCTTCCGGAATACCGTACTGGAATTTGGTGCTGAAGTTATTAAGTTACAGCTACCAGGGGCGGATCCAGGATTTCGGAATAGGGGGCCCGGACACCGTTAGACGCAGGCCGACGNGGGGGGGGGGGGCTCAGCCCCCCCTCTGGATCTGCGCCTGGCTACAGCATGCACTCTTCTCCTGTGGGAATTTTGTACCATCAGGCTCAAGTCTGTGGCTGAGGGGCAGAAAAGCATTTGGGTTGACATCTGATTGGTTTCGTCAAATATTTTTATCCTTCCAGGCTCTGGGTGTTGATACAGAGGACGATATCCACAAATTAGTCCAGTACTTCCTTATCGCTGTCCCCACTCTTGGCAAATCGGCCCAGTCTGTCAGGAAGTCAGCGCAGTTGCCTGAGGAAGGGGAACACCTTGGTCTGGATGAATTAGCCGAGAGTCACCGGTCCGTCCGATCGCGTCCGAGCACGAAGGTATCAGCCACAGAGGGACAACGCCGGGAGAGTTTACAGGCGCCACGAAAGGGGAGTGCACAGGTTGGCGACACGCAGGAGGTAAACCTTAGAGTTATTTTCATGGGTGTCATAGTATTGAGTGTTATGATATTCTATCCCGCATTTATGACATAAAACTGTCCGTCCTGCACAATGAGATAAAACCAAGGCAAGATGGACGAAAATCCTTTGAGAGCCTATTGGTTATCAAGTTCGCTTAGCAAGCGGCAGGTCGCGGGTTCGAATCCCGGGCCATATGGGACTAATAATCATCCCTGGCTTTTCTGTCATTTCGGCATAAGCTGTAAGGAAATCTACGAAATCTACAAGACTGCATTGGCCATTGAGAGACAACTTAATACATTGAAGAAGTTGAAACAGAAGGAGGTGCCGTGATAGCCTAGTGGTTATCACGTCCGCTTAGCAAGCGGCAGGTCCCGGGTTCGAATCCCGGGCCATATGGGACCAATCATCCCTGGCTCTCCAGTCCATCGCATGGGACATTAAGCCATGCTGCCTTGTACCTTGTGCCTTTGCAAGGGCAAGTACATGTGAGACCCCATCCCAGTTATGACATTAGTAGCTTGAGGTGGCCTCTCCTGCACTTGCCATGCCCAATAATGCTATGGCTTCAGGCCTGACAGAAAAATCTTCTACAAAAGTACGCACATGTCCGTCATGTGCAGTTATAAATGTCTATACTATTACTACCATCATTTCTCACTTCTCCAGGGAGAAGAGGACCCACTGTCGGACATGGATGATCACGAGATGTTAGATATTGACATAGAGGGCGCCACGCCACGTTCCATGAGGAGCGATGGCCTGGAGCTAATTCATCCCAATGAGGTCATAAAGGCCTTACGAGCTTTTGTTGATGATAATAAGAAGCCTGTCAGGTGAGTTGAATGTTATAGCAGCATATTAGCTCGGTTTACTTAATGCTGTATCTGAATATTTTTCCCCCTGAGCCTGCATTCTCAGATTCTACTCTATCATGATTCTGCCTACCTCTCGACTTTCTGCCTCCCACTCTACAGTTACCAACTGACCTGGAACACAGAATGAATGTGTTCATTTTCTTATTCGGGCAGCACAACCGGTTAGGCCTACAGAACCTAGGAAGTCACAGTGCCACAAGGCGACAGGTTCGCAGAATCTGTGGATATGCTCCGTTGAGGAGTCAGTTTGCCTCTTCGTTAACAATATGTTCTGGTATTTCAGAGACCATAAGAAGTCAGTCGCCTTCAAAATTGCCAGTGGAGAGGAACGAGATGATTCCGAAGACTCTTCCTATTGGTACAAATATGCATCCATCTTACCGAAAAAGAGGGAAGAGCTCTGGGATGGTCTGCTAGAGGGTTTAGAAAAATATAGGTGAGTTTGTTTACCATATCTGCACTCATCTCCCAGTGTTTGGACCTGCCCAGTGACGTCCATAGTCGCCCAACCCAGACAACTACCAGGGTTCATACGCATCCTTGAAAACCTTGATTATCATTGAATTTTGCTATTTGCCTCCAAGGGCCTTGAAAAGTGCTTGAATTCTGCACACCTTTTGTCAAAGTCATTGAAAGTCCTTGATTTCTTGTGTTTTTCCTTTATTTTCTCAAGTCTGGCCTGTGTGATTACCAGTATGTTGTGATGTTAGGACTTATTTCTTCGCAAATATCTTCTGTCAGTGTACCAAAAATCCTTGAAAAGTTCGGAAACAGCCCTTGAAAAGTCATTGATTGTTTTGCTTTGCCAGGGGGAAGAACCCTGAACTGCAGATTGGGTGCAGCACCTTGGGTTTTGGCTTCAATTTTGATTTGTAGTTCAGACGCTGATTGGTCAGGATCAAATTTAGAGGCTGACATCGTTGATTTATACCGATGTGACGAGCAAGCATTTTGATGCGGCAGAATTATCGCAGGACCATTCAGAGCTCCACTATTGTACACTGACGAAATCGTGCTTTGAGCTTCAGCATCGAACGCCGTGTCCTGCAAACCTGATCAATGTCGGATGCAGTCACTGGCATCTCAAATATGTATCTGGCTTTACACCAGGCCTTTCCTTTTGAGGCGCGCTAACATGTGCATGTGCTTCGCAAACAGTAGAAATTCTATTGTTTGCGAGGCACATGCACATTTTAGCGCGCCTCAAAAGGAAAGGCCTGTTTACACAGCCAATGACCTTGGCTCTGTCTTAATTCCTCAATCCTCGTTTCAGTGAAACGTTGACATCACGTGCCACACTCATCACCGAGACCGACGCCCTCCGACAACAGAATGCAGAACTAAGGATGCTTCTTCACCAGTACATTAACTCGAAGGTGAATGCGGAATTAGAAATCCCACCAACAAGAGTTTTACAAATGGATCTCAACCAAATGAACTAGAAAAAAATCATTTTCTCTCTCTACACATACATGTATTCAGAATTATTGTGTGAGATTTAATGTTCTGAATATTAAGGTATTACTTGTATCTCATCCGTCCAAAATTTCAAATTTTCTACCTTCTTTGTTTCTGCTACATGCCATATGAGTTATGACCTGGGTTTCAAAACCGGTTGTTTTTGCCTAAAAAAATGTTGAGTTGAGCCTACCCCAAACACACTGACAGAAAGTAAAGGGCACCGCACACGAGCGACAATTTTGACCGATTTGTCGGCCGACTTGGCTTCCGACTGCCAAAGCGACAAGATTTGGCGCTTATGATTGGCTGATGTCTAGTCGCGCCACCAGTCTCGTAGGCGGTCGCCCAGATTTTTTCGCTCGTGTGCGGTGCCCTTAAGGGGTTGCAAAGACATGACAATCAATCCAAACTACCAACTTTGGCTAAATTCTGAACAACACCGCACTACTAAACCAGCCCCCATTGCCCTGCAGTACATCTACATGTAGGCCTAGTTGGACATTTCTTGTTGTATAATTTTGTAAGATACATGTACATCATGTATATATTATGTCATAAATTCACCGTAAATGAATGTTTATGTTAGCTGTGATAATAAACCTTTTATTTAGAAATTCCTGTCTTGTTTTACTGATCAAACCTAGGCCTCAAAATGTCAGCTGAGCGCCAGGCCCATGGGCCTCTTGTTCAAGGTCAATTGGCACTATCAGCCCCCCTGGGCAGTTGAAATGGGGCCGAACACAGCAGTTATTGCAATATGTCCAGTTTAAGTTCTGTACTGCTACTTCGAAATCAACCCAGGTGTGTGTCCAGGATTTTGAGCAGAGGGGGTCCAGGGGACCGAGGGTCGTCGAAGGTGACGCCAGAGGGAGGAGCGTGAGGGTGTCCCCCTCTCGCGTAGGAAATTTTGTAAAATGTGCACACCGAAGATGCCATTTCCCAGCATTTCAGCCTTGAACACGTCTTGACTGAGTGAACCTGGTCGCATCGGCCACACCCAACAACGGATACCTGATGGGCTTACTGATAACAGAACTATCGCGGATACTACAAATACAAGTATGTCAGAGCAGGGGTCAGAAGTTTCAAGATCCCGCTAGACCCTTCTCCTACTTGCCCCTCTCCCTGTCATTTATGCTCGCTTGAAGTGATACGGGTAAAAAAATCAATGGCCTGGGCGAGCAAGGGGGGGTCCAGAGCCCCACTCTGGACACGCCTGCAACCTGACACACAGCCAACGCAGGCTACATACCGGTAATGTTTAACTCGCCTTAGGGCGGCTTTCCATTGTCTTTTTCCACGCCATGACCAACACCGCGGAAAAAGACAATGCTTTCAAACGTTTCCGCGCACGGAAACGCTCCAATGGAAAGCCGCCCTTACCATGCTTACAGTTCAAAGAATTCCACTCCCCTCCTTGCACTTCGAAGGGTACGACTGTAAATGACCTGAGATTCTCAGGACGGAAGTTCACAATGGAAAGTAGGCCTACATAATAAATCATAAAATATAAGACACTTTTCAACTTGTAAAAGATGTTTACTATAAAAATTGTATACATCCTAAACTACTTGCTAATTTAGGCGAGACTTTTTTTATTCCTTGGTTAGTGTGCTTTTTTATCCAAGGAGATCCGTAGGCGGGCGAAAAAAAAATAAAAATAAAATTTTATTTTCAGCTTTCACAGAAGCCTTCTGTAGGAGCAGTGGAGAGGAGGAAAAAATAAAAATAAAATTTTATTTCGAAATAAAGTTACTTTGTCTCCAACTTATTACCCCAAATTTCATTGACATTTCCCATTGATTTGCCAGTTTGCAATGATATAGTTCGGTAGCTCCTCATCCTCATCGTCAACACTTTTTAGGACCACATCACCGACAGTTTCAGAGGCGAAACCATTCACCAAACGTTTACGATATTTCCCAGGGCTCAAGCATGTCTAGTGGTTTATCATGGAGAACCAAGTCGCCATCATCGTGCATGTTGATGTCGCGTCGTCGTTTTTGCTTATAAGGTGACAATAAACTATATTTGAATTGAATTGAATTGTATAACACATGTGTAACACATGGCCTTCTACACTCAGTCTATCGCACTGCGAATGAAACGACGACCCTGATTGGTCCAAATGTCTCACTCCACAGTTTTGCGTCCACCATGCATGCCATATCCACGGCCATGACGGCGGCGGGCGGGAAAAAAATAAAATAATTTTTTTTTTTATTCCGATTTTCGGCGATTTCGAGTGCGGCGGGCACGCTAACTGGCCGAAAATAAAACTTTATTTTTATTTTTTTTTCGGGAATTCACGGAGCGGCGGGCACGCTAACCAAGGTATAAAAAAAGTCTCGCCTTACAAGTAAACTTACAAATGCTATAGTCATACTTTATGTATGCGGGTAAGGAGATTATGCTGATGAATTTTTGGTAACAACAAATATTGTTGATACCATTGATATGATACAGATCATGAACATTAAAATAGTAATCATCATTGCAGCAAAAATGCATAAAACATCAGATTCAACAGGATTTCAGTTCAAATCAAGACACTGCCTGAGGTTTGACAATAAATGAAATGATCTACTGTGTATTATTGAAAATAAGTTGTCTCAACCATGTTCATGTTGGCAACAAAAAAAGACGTGCGAAAAAAAGTCAGTGTAAAAATGCTCTTAGATGTCAATAAACCTGTAAAGGTTACCTAACAATACTGAGAATTCAAGTCCTCCTTAAAAAACCATATTTTTACGAAATACAGATTCAGCACATTTTGTTCTAGCGATACATACATGTACCTAACTATGTAAAAAGTCTGAACTGTCCCAAAAGTATTCAAAATTAAATGCAACTAAATTGATATAAAATGCTACAAAACTTGTTTGATATGAGTAAACCCGCACCTATCGCCAATATAATGTCATAAATGTTATGTGTCCACAAAGAAATTTGTACATAGCACAGATATGTACAGTTGAAGCACCTTCTCATGAAGTACACCTTCCGGACTGACAGATACTGTCCTTAAATGAGAGGTGTCCTGATGAAGGGAGGTTAAAATGCACAGAAATGGCCACTTTGGGACTGAACTTCGGTGACCTTGGTGGAGGGGTGTCCTCCTGGCAGAGGTGTCCACTAAGTGAGGTTTCATTGTACAGTGGAACCTCTCTATTAAGGTTAAGGACACCTCTGGGCGCTAAGGGAGATTCCACTGCACTCAACAGGCAAGGTCTGCACAAAATGACGATGGACGAACCTCAAGCCTCCGTGAAAGAAAGATCGTCAACATCAATCTGGACATCACTGTCGACTGCTTGAGACGGTTTTTTAAACGCTCGCTTTGAACCAGACGCTTTGCGACCCGAAGACACACGAGATTTTCCCCTCTTTTGTGGAGATGCATGAAGATCCTTTGCTGTATTTTCCGGCACGAACGAACTCGCCGTAAAAATAGAAAAATTTGTCAACTTGTGAGTATTGAGGGCAGGAAGACGCGCTGGCAGCCTTGGTTGCAGCGGGCCGGGATTGTCAACGGGAACTTGAAAACTGACTGACGAAGCATGGCTGCTGACAGAAATATCGCTACCACGCCGAAAAGCCGAGTTAGCGATGGCACTGCCCATCATCTGTCCGTTCAACTCGGCGTACTGAATGAAACCGAGCGGTTGTTCTATTGGCTGGATTTTCCGTGCTCGTTTCTTGTTCTTGCGCTTCTTTTTCTTCGTCTTTTTCTCCGCGGGTTCTTGGTCTTGCTCGGTCGTCTGTGAGTCTATGGATGTTCTCCTGGACATGTGTGATGCCATTGACT
Source organism: Notospermus geniculatus (assembly GCA_002633025.1). Classification (NCBI taxonomy): domain Eukaryota; kingdom Metazoa; phylum Nemertea; class Pilidiophora; order Heteronemertea; family Lineidae; genus Notospermus; species Notospermus geniculatus. Next base: position 48,097 of record NMRB01000486.1, read on the forward strand.
GGATATCTGCAAAATTGCAAATCAGATTAGGGGCCGTCTCAAAATTGTTTTGATGCCAAAAAAGACGAAGTAACTTGGCATCACTCTTTTTTTACAGGAGAATGACTTTTTTGGGCCTCTTCAATTTTCAAATCTACATCAAGTCATTGGAGACGAGGCAGATGTTTCTTACCCGAGTCCGAGTACCGCCTGAGTGTGCCTGCCACGGGGTGCATCATACCACCTCTCCGCCTCACTAGCTTTGGAATATTGGCAGCCCAGGCTGACGACATTTCCGATTGTGAACCAGCACTGTTCAAATCAAACTTCATGCCTGAAAAAACATGTAAATTTTAGCCTGGACTCCGGCCAGAAGTGGTTGGATGGGGTGGGAAAGCTCCCAGGGCCCTGGGGATTAAACATGCTTCACTAAAATTTTCCACTAGTCTCTAGCTGTCTCTCCGAGCACGTGACATCCCACTGTCCCAATCTGAAGTAAATTGACAGGGAAATATCTCACATCACGGGGTATGCTTGCTTCATCTCTAACACTAACACTCTTCTGAAGTAGAAAAGGAAGTCACAGTCCCCCGTAGCTTACCAAGTGGATCATCATGTGTGCTGACAAAACTGACACTCATGCGACTGCCATTCTGTAGGTCACGGCGCTTAGCAAAAGCCTGAGCGATCATTCTATGCTTCTTGAGTTTGACGGGTTTGTTCTGTGGCAGACGGAACACTCTGAAAGAGAGGACATCAACAAACAAATATATACGATGGGTTTTAGAGGATATTCAGAGTGGCTGCGAACTCCAAACTCATTTATTGGGATTGTATCAAAAAATATGCAATTCTTCTAGAATTTATTAGAATTTTTAAATCATTTTTGCACATGCTATATATGTATCAGCACTGAAGTTCAGGCCGGTGTTCACTTTTGGTCTTTGATCAAGCGTCGTCGCTTTGCCGTCAGCGACTGCTCCCAACGACGATCAGAAAATGTAAAACAATTCAGTGGCGGGGGCTGTCACATGGCAATGTCGGACGCCACGCCACTGAAGTATGAATCTGCCATAATACATCTCATTTGCTTTCAGTGAGAATTTTTCAATTTATTCTCGAAATGAATAACGTGTCTCCCTACTTTCTAAAGAACCTTGCCCACGCTGAGAGTGTAGCTTTTGTCCAGACCCATGAACTCATGGCAATACCAGCACCGAAGTAGGAGAAGATATGGACCATCATGGCGGAGAGGTTTGGGCGGCTGCGGAGGTGGCATGTGGTTGTCTGATTGGTTAGCGAGTTGGCGACAGTAACATTCGCTTCACAACTGAAAAGGGAAGAAAAACAACGGGTATATCTCATCTTGTTCAGAGCCATTAAGGAGAGTAGTTGGTTTTCAGACCTAGCTTTGCTATTTGGAAATTTTTAGCCAGATTGGTATATTTAGGCTCAATTTCTGACCTTGATAGTTTATTCAACAATAAATCAAGTTTGCATATTTTAACCAAGTCTGGTACATTTTAGCAATCGGTCTTTGGCTGACATGGCAATAGGTAGTGCTGGTCCGGTTTTTCACAGTAGAATTCTAAAGCAGGGAGTCAGAAATCTCGAACCAGCACAAATTATGGTCATCTCCTTCTATGGTTTCACAAACTTACATAACATATTCTTTGAAGCTCTGCTGCCAGTCAGCCTCTTGCGTGAAGATGTAGAAGTGGACGGCAAATGTCGCAAAGACGAAGATGAAGGCAAGGGTTGTAAATGCACCTGAAAGAGTGCGTTTTAGTGTTATTAGTGTTATCATTTTAAGGATTCTCACTGTAATATTGTCTCACAACGCTTCATGTTATTAAAGTCCGGCAACATCTAACTACAACCCAATGGAGTGCGGAAGTCATGTAATGTGGCAGAACTTTGTGGTTTTTAATCATGCCTTTCAACCATTTGTGGTCATTCCCCAATGAGGAAACGGAGTGCCGTTTATCCCGACAGGTTGGCGCTGCGAGCAGTGCGACCGAAGCGATGTCACTGGCGTCGTTTTAGTGTTGACGTTATGTCATGATAAGCAAGTTACCTATTCTAATGATTGTATCTCTGATCTTTGACGTCGCCTTCCCGCTGATGACTGACGGGCAATCCTTCTTTACTCTGATCAAAGTAATCAGGCCCTTCACGAGGAAGAAGAGCCCCACCATCAAGGCAATCCCAACAGGAGCCAGCACGAGTCCTGCTCGCATACCATGGTTAATGTAACCAACAAAACATATACCACTGACAGAGTCGCCATCAACCTGAAAAGAACAGATTAGACATAAAGTATATTTCCAAGTACAATGCTCTGAGCAGGGGCGGATCCACGATTTAGGAAAAGAGGGGGCGCACTTTCCTAGAAACATTGAAATCTGCCATGTCTGCGAAGGCTTCATAAATATGGCCCAGGTAACTAGCTTGATGTCATCCCAATACTTCCTTACCTCTGTAATAGCCAGGCATATAATCGTCAACACAAGTGGGAACGACCACGCTGTAATATGGAAGTAGGCTGTCTTCCCATCAACCTCGTCTCTAGGCGTACCCAAGGCCTTGAAGGTCAAATGCCAAGCGAACGCCAGGATGACGAACCATGTGACGCCCGCCATCATGAAGAAATAAACAATGAAGAAGACGACCGTACAGGAAGCAGATTCACCATTACTAAAACACAAAGATATTGCGATTTTTAAGGGATGTTAGATCTCATACTGAACTTGCACCAAACCGTTTGATATCGATCACCGAAGTAGGTTCAAAACTTTCACTGCCAAGGTACATGAACATTCTGTCAAAGAAAACATGTAGAAAAAGTTACCTTTACTTTACTAAACCTTTTCAAACAGGTATTCATTGGAAGTAGCACTTGCAGAGTGCTTTCAAATAAACACCAGGGGTAGCGAGCATAAAGAGGTCGTAACCCTACGTCAGGCCTAAACCAGGCGTAGTGCAAGGGCCACAACGAGCACTACGCCTGGCTTAGGCCAGACGTAGGGTTACGACCCCTTTATGCTCGCTACCCCTGGTACCCAGGGTGAAGGGTTTTCCTAGATTTTTCAGAACCATGTAAATTTTTCTGCTTTTGATGAAATTGAATTTTCTGCGAAAGAGTTCTGGTACCCATGACGTGCTAACCTGTGGATAGATAGTTCTCAACTATTTTAACGGTTGACAACGTGCACCATGCTGCCAACAAAGAGTGATAAATGTCGGACAAAGGTGATGGAATTTTTCGTTTCAGAAAATTTCAGGCAAAAATGTCAACTTACTTAACCTGCGGTTCAGCAGTTCGCATCGTACCGTCCTTCCGACAAACAATCTCCTCCCGTGCCCCAGGGCTGAACTGGGCCAACCAACCAATACTCCCCAGGAAGAAACACACGTTGATGAAGAAGAGGATTAGAGCAGGGTAGCGGCTGGCACTTTTCCAGTCAATCAGGAACGTCAACTGGAAGCGTAAATGCATGTATGAGAATTTGAATGTTTTTTTCAGCACCAGAATCACACAAAATACAGCAATTCTGCCTGATGTATTTATATAGGGAATTTGGCCAGGCACCAGGGTCGAAGCTACTAGTACATGTATGCCACTGCGATTTTCTTCTTTTCACCTGCCAAATTAACCAATAGGACCTTGAATCAGCTAGATTTTCCACTTTACTAACACATTTACACCTATCTGCAAATTCTATTCATGAAGATCTCAACCATCAAAATTTTTCTAAAGGAAACTCTATAAATACAGAACGACTGAAAACAGAAAAATTACTGGGGCAGTAAAAGCAGTAGGCAAGTCCTAGTTTAAATGCAAAGATAGACCCAACAACAGTGAGTACCAGTACAGAAAAGCACCCAATTCAAAAGCACTAATCGAAAACGAAGCCACTGAAAAGGTAAAGGAACCATAGGACAACCCATCTAGACCACAATCCTGAAAAACACAGGCCCTAATTAATACAACAGCAATTCACAACACGAAACACACTCACCTCATCTTTCCTAATGAAGGCACAAAATAAAAACATGCAATGGGTGGATTTTGGAATGTTACCGGTACATGTAAAATGTGTTGAAGAAAATGACATTTGTGCAAATAGTCTACATGTACATGCACATGTACAATTGGCAGGATACCGAATTCAAGAAATGGTATTTTTTCAATGTCAAATATTTCAGGCTTTTAAAAAGAAATACCGGTACTCGTCATGAAAGATGTGCTTATGGCACGATCCAGAGGTACCACAGGATACAATTTGATGCCCAAGCAGCAATGGTGCAGAATAGTCTGAAAAACTTCCACAAGTCACTGGTACGTACAGAAATCCCTGGCATCGTTTACACTGCAATGGTGGTTGCTGAAGACCACCACTATTCTGTAGGTATTGAGGATACTTACCACTGTGAAAAGTGTGCACACCAAGCAGATGGAACCCCAGACTCCGATAAAAGTGTGAACTTTATCGTGTTCGTCTTGTGTAAATAAAGGATTCTGACACTGTATGCCGCAACCCTCAACGTCTTCATACCAACTGCTTGGATTTGGGGTCTTCACCAGAGGGCGCTCACAGGTTGATGTCTTGTTAAATTCAAGATTAGCCACTGGACTCTGTAAGGAAAGGAAACCGCAGCTTCATTTCATTGTCAATCATGTCAATAACAGCTCGTTTCTATAAACTGCATTGGCAAACACCCCAGTATGGGCTCAGGTAAATGACTCTTTGCCTTGGTGTCTCCTTGCGGGAGTATTTGCATCATATGGGGATGGATATGTATGCTCGACAAATGTAGCCGTACTTACTACTTCATGACTTTAGGGCAATATGCTTGGGTCGGACTTTAGCCACCTTTCATTAAAGTCTGACTTTTCTCAATGCTTCAAGCAAAGAGAAAGTCTAACTTCAACTCTACTTTTTAGGCTAAAGTCCGACCCAAGCATTACGGCCCTTATTCTTACCTGGCACCCTTTTTTAAAGAAACTTTCACCACACTGCAGAAACGACGGCCAGCCTTTTGTTGAAGAGACAATCTTGCAGGGGCCGCGGGTTCTTTCGCATAGTTCTTTACTCACAAAATCCACCTTCGTAATGATGGATTTATTATTTGCAGCATTAGTGGAGTTGCAAGATGGCATATAGACGGCACATAAAAATGGCTGAATCACTGCCCAACACTGCGGGACATTTTTCAACGCACTCCATAAAGTTAGCTTTTCCTGCACCTTTTCTAAACTTGTCGAATCATTCGCATAGACGAGAGACGTCATAGAGTATGGAAGCTGTACACCAAGGCACTTCATCCCCGCTGGGATGGGATCACAGCTTGCATCAACTTGCTGGCTGCCGCACTGGTTTTCTTCTGCTGAGCTAATTGTCACAAGGATCAGCAGAAATATTACAGCCAGCAGTTCTAGCAGCCTGGTGTGCCCCATCTTACTACAAGTCAAGTGTTCACTGCATCCTCTTTGTAGACTCTTGGGACTTCGACCATCATGCTGAAAAATAAGAAGGAATAACTTTAGTCGAACTTCTCCATTAAGGGCATCCGTACCTGTAGGCCTACGATGCCGGTAGGTAGGCCTACCCAATTAGGAAGACAACAACTGTACGACCGCAGTTCCCGCGTGACGTCATACCTCGCATGACGTCGATTTTACCGCTTGCAAGGCATCACATTTACACCGTCGTAGTACGTAAAGTCACACTGTTGACTGTACGGCAAGTGACATCCCAGACAGCAAGCATCGGTGGGCCTCTAGAGGCTAATGGGGGGCATGGGGCAGCGGCAACCCCTCGTTAGCCGCTAGAGGGCCGCAAGTGGAGGTGGAAAAGTGGCCCTCTAGTGGCAAGCATCGGTGGGCCTCCAGAGGCTAATGGGGGGCATGGGAACAGCGGTAACCCCTCGTTGGCCACTAGCGGGCCGCCAGTGGAGTGGGACAAGTGGCCCTCTAGTGGCAATGCATCAGTGGACCTCCAGAGGCTAATGGGGGGCATGGGGGCAGTGGCACCCCCAATTTTCCCCTGAAGGGCCACCGGTGGCAAGAACTGGTGGCCCTCTGATGGAAAATATTGGTGGGCCTCTGGTGGCAAACACCAGTGGTCCTCTGGTGGTAAATTTTGGTGGGCCTCTGGTGGCGAATGAGGGGCAACCCCAATTAGATATTAATTAGGAAAATATATATTAAAACAATTAAATATACAAAAATAAATCCATAAGAATGTTGATTAATCATTTTCCCAAATCTCAGACACAATTTCAAGCTTTTTAATATTGTTCCTGCTGACTTGACAATACAAATATTTGCAGAGGCCGTTTTTATATGAACCAATCAAGAGTTAATATTATGCACAAATTTCCGAACCGAACATTGTTATATCATTATATATATATCCTTGTCGGGATGTCTCGGCCTATTGGCTAAGACAAAGTTCCTGACTTGGAATTTTTACCGGTCACAGACATTTCCTTGTCTGCCGACCATCATTAGATCAGGAGTAACCCTCCTCGGTCTGATATCTTTCAGAGGGGTTGCACCCTCTGGAAATTGTACGAAAATCATAATTAATGTAACATAGGTCCCCTCATTACCCTCTAATGACACCAAAACGTTCACCATCGGGCCCCCAGCTATCCACCAGTGGGCCACCAGAAAAGCCCCTCATTTAGGCCTACCACCAGTGGCCCACCAGTGGCCTGAGGCCCAAATCCACCGGTTTGCCACTGGGGGCAGCCACTAGTGGCCCACCCATTCTGCCCCTTGTGGCCCACCAGTGGGCCTCTCATTCTTGCTGTCTGGGATAGGCCTAGTACATGTAGTACGGTACGGTACGTCAAACGATTTCACTTGAAATTCACGAGTCAAGCAGGAAACACATCCATACATTGTCATTGAACGAAGTTCTGTCTTGGCCTCGTTCTATTAACATAATTGGCCTAGGCCTACCGGTAGGCCTAAATCATCAAATTATTTAGGGCCTACCGGTAGGCTAAATAGGCCTATAGCTATAGCCTAAACTGAGCCATCAGGCATATGCCCTACGGTACCTTTAGCCTGGGCGACAGGCTCCCTCAGTCATCAGTGCTCCTGCACCATCACCACAAAATTGATCCTGTTCATTGGTCACGTGTGCACAGTCTTTGGGGAGCATTCATTTTTGGCACAGCAGACCACCCACATAGAATTCTAGGAAGAGTCAAAAACTGCAATTGTTCATCAATAAAGGCATGTGTTTGCTATTGGCATTAATATTTTGGATTCTAAGATGTTGAATACCTCTGCGGTAAACGACAGCCGGAATGAAAGTAGGCTGTGTGATGACAAATAATTGTTGGTCCCTGTGACCTTCACCTTTTGAAGAGCAATGGCTGCGCCCATGACTTGCATGAGGAATTCATGATTTTGACATGTTTTTCACAAAATAAACACTGCTCTCATACAAATTATAGTTCCTTATTGCCCAGTTTGTGATCCTTTGATAAAGCAAAGCGGTTAGTCATCTATATCAACAAGATCCCTTCTTATATTTTACCAAAAGGGCCGGGTGATGAACTGTGTCTTCTCTCCATTCATGCATTGTACACAACACACACAGTGCATGTACATACAGGCCAGGGTCTGCCCTGGCCAAGCTACACAGCTAAAACACATTGTCAGTCGATGGTCATTCATTGTGCACTGCACAGACTGACACAGAGGTGCGTGACAGTTGACCTATTCAATGTAAGAACACCACCCGCCAACAAAAAACCAGACTCCACCTGCACAGCAAGCCTCAGCTCAGCCGCCAAAAGCCTGGGCTGCTGATGTCACAAATTTTAAATCATTACTTTTCCAACTTAACTTGGCCTAGATTCTGAGACCTGCTCAGGTGACATTACCATTACCGGTATGGCTATTGGGGCCCATGGGGGGGGGGGGCCTAATTAGAAATAATGAAACAGTCATTCATGCATTCTGTCTTTAATATTTTCAGGAAATGGAAGAAAACCCGTTCAAACATTTGAAGATTTCTTCCTTGGAGCCGCTGATGCAACTGGAAGGCAGAGTGAAATGTTCAAAGTGCAACCGCTCCATGAAATACTACTGTTATTACTGTGGCCTTCGTATTCAAGGCCGAGACGAACAGATACCAAAGATAAAGGTATATTACGTTTTGACAATGAAGATGAGGCAACATTTTCCAAGTTAGTGTGTGCATGTCCCCCAATTGTTAGATAAAAATCCTGACCAGCTTCCCTTATAATACTCAACATCTCACTGTATATTCATCTCCCTTTCAGCTCCCAGTAAAGATTGACATTATCAGGCATCCAGTTGAGGAAACAGGCCGAAACACAGCTGTCCACGCATGTATCCTTGCACCTGACGATGTCACTATGTATACTTGGCCTGAGTTTCCAGACTACGAGGACAAGTCCAAGGTAGGCCCATAGTGCTACTGACCTTATGTCAAATTTTATAGGCAGCTACTCAACTTATATGTAGCTGAGGAAGTCATGTGGGTGGGTTGGACAGTAGACACTAAGAAACCCAAAATTCTGGAATGAACTTCCTCAAAAGAACCCGTCGAGCCACCTCCCCTTGAATTGATATGTAATATTAAATGAACCCTCTGTTAAATCTACTGCAGCTACCTCCTTGCTACCAAAGCCAAAGTGTAAATAATTAGGTTCTATCTCTGATTTTCAGATTATTTTGGTATACCCAGGTGAAGATTCTGTGTCATTAGCAGACGTGGTCCAGGAACATTTAGACACAGGCAACAGAGAACCATCTACGGCTACGAAAGGTCCTGAGAATGACCCTAAAAGCCCATCAGCAGATAAGGAGCCCATTGAAAATGAGAAATCTGAACCAGAACTGCCTTCAAATAATGTGGAAGATGATGATTGCAGTCCTAATGGAAGCCTACCATCCTGTAGCTCCAGAACTTCTAATAGCACTGGACCAGACAATCAGTCTGCATCTTATGAAACTGCTGAATCTTCATCCTGTGGTATGATATCTAATGACTGTAATGCTGAGTGTGATAAAAGGAGACGTGATGCCTCTGATGATGACAATCATGACAATGGCGAGCCAAAGCAAAAAGTATCAAAAAAAGAAATGATGTCTCCACCGTTTGACCGAGTGATATTCGTTGACGCGACGTGGCATTACTCTAATCGTATTGGGAGAGATGAGCGTCTTAAAGGTGAGTCTGTGTTTACAAAGTCAACAAAATCTAGCAAAATAATGTACTTCACATTGCAGTTACTATAGTATTACCATTGTGTGAAGTGCTTTGCTTTGGTTACTAAATGATCAAAGTGCTTTGAATTCTGTACTCCTGGAAGTCTGGTTGTGAGAAAACGTGGCTTGGGAATTTGGCACTAATGGCAGTGAAATGGTTGTCAGTGTGAATTAGGTTATTCCATTTTTTTCTACTTTTTATCATAACAGGTGTAAAGCATGTAGAACTAAAAAGAGAGACATCAAAATTCTGGCGTTACCAGCATCGGAAGCCGGACCACTACTTAGCCACTATAGAAGCAGTCTATTACTTCCTACGGGAATATCATGAGATGTTTGACGGGAGTGATTATGATGGACGATACGATGATCTTTTGTTCTTGTTTATGATCATGTATCAGAGAATTCGGCAAGAGACTGATGGCGGGGAAAGGTTAAAGGTTATACGACAGAAGAAGGCCTCGTAGTGATTCGTTGTTGAGATTATGGGAAGCAGGGACCTTACACACGCAGCCTCCATTGGGCTTGTGGATCACAAAGATGGTTTTTACTTCCAAAATCTATGAAATTATCTTTCCCTAGTTTACTTTACATGTAAATAATACAGCCATGTGACTTCAGCCAGAATAAAGGACAGAGAACTTTATGTAAACATTTGGATCTGCAAATCTCCTACATGTACTGAAGGGTAGGGACTTGTTTTATTTTTTAGCTAACCATTATCAGACACTTCAACAGCTTTTTGTTTGCAAGTAGCCTACCGATGTTAAGAAGATGAAGTTAAGATTCAGTTTCAGCTGGGGTTTTTTCATTATTCTTATTTAATACCTTGTGAAGATCATGCCCAAGTTACACGTAGTCAAACCATGAACACTAAATACATGTGATATATTGTTTTAAAAATTGTCGGTGTTTGATTGTTATTGTGTTACTTAAAGGACCACGGTATGCGATCTCTAATGGGTAATTTGACTGCTGACGTAGAGGGAGCCACCTAGCCGCAGCAACACAAACTATAAAAATCCATTACAAAATGTATGTAGCAAATTGGTCAATTCGCCGACAACGTATTTAGTCCCTGGGTTGGAGAGTGGCGCCGGCTGTCCAGAAAAAGTGGCAATACCGTGGTCCTTTAAATTAGAAGAGGCTGGTCAATAGTAATCACCTGTGCCTGTCAGAACGCCGGGTGTAGTGGAAATGGGTACCTGTCACCTGTGAGGTTCAGGGTTCGATCCCCGGTTGGACCTATTCTTCATGTGATTGACGGTCATTGCGGCATAAAGTTCAATGAAAAGGCAGACAAGCTGGCTGGCCAAGCCGAGTCTTTCGGGGAAGCTGGTTAGGACACCAAGTGATGTGATCACAGAGGTCCGTGCAAGGATGGAACTTGAGGTCTCCGAGATGTGGTCCACCCAGCGCCTGATTGAAAATGATTGGCAATGTGGAGATGGAGCCACAATCAGAGAGCGAGGTGTTGCCAAGAAGATCTTCAACCAGAGGGCATTGGGAGTACTCACATTTGGAATGCTGAGACAGATCATGGAGGGAGGAGGGCCGGAGCAACTACAGCCAGCGCCATTGTTCCTGTTAGATGCATAGAATAGAATAGATTGACGGCGACACTTTGACAGAAGTTTTCTCTGGGCATTCTGGTTTCCTCCTGCAATACATTACTTTTACCCTGGCCACTGTGGGATATACAGTAAATAAAATACCATACTTGCACTTGGCTATCACTTCAACATTCTATTGATCAATCATGGATCAATGTGTATCAAAGTTGGCAAAATGTAAACGTAGACCTACACAGTTTTTACATGTACACAGGAGAGACGAATGTAGTGATAATACCCAAATCATCATGACATGCATGCAGGTAAAAGGCACTTTTTGCCAGAAAGCACGGTGTGTGTCTCCCCCTGGATTTGTCCTCACCGATCGGTTACCGGTACATTTGTGGAAGGGTTTACCAAGGGGAGAACTTCGTTTTTTGCTTCTAAGATATTAGAAGATCCCAGCATGCATGAAACATCACAATAATGCCTACAGTAGGCCTACATGTATTGATCATGATTTCTAGTGCTTTACACTATCACTGTAAGAATGTGTTAAGTCCCAGGCACGGCAAACACCCACATCCAACAGCTGTGCTCGGTGTACATTTATGAAGATATTCCCAGGTGGAGATGTCACTTTTCAGATAAGGTTCAAGTGGCCACTGATCAATATGAAGAGGAAACAGACATTATTGGATATGTCAACATGTCACTTAGTTATTTCCATGCCTTATCTAGGAAAGTACTCCACTCCATATACACATCTCCATGTACAGGCCCTAAAATATCGAAGGGCCTAGTGGTACTAGGTCCTACTTTGCTCAGGGCTGGGTTCTACGGTGGACAGGTGCGGATCCAGGGGGCGCACCCGGCATGTGCCCCCCCCTTTTGGCCAAAAGATCTGTAAAATCGACTGGCGAAATTCTGAAATTTGGAGCAAATCATTGAAATTCACCGCAAATTTCAATGTTTCTGGCACAGACTGCCCTATCTTTTTGGAAATCGTTGATCCGCCCCTGCTCATGGTTGGATTCTACTGTGAAAATGTGAAGCCACGAAGGGGCAAAATAACTCGCACGACATGCCTGGATTTTGGACTGAAAAGAACAGAACAGAGACAGAATCAGTTGGAGGTCAAACATACATATCATAATTTTGTCATCGACACAAGACTGAATACTGTTGAATTTTGTCATCGACACAAGACTGAATACTGTTGAATGATAATCAAAGTAATGTAAGACTTAAGTATCAAAGTAATGTAAGAGTAAAAGCAGAAGACGAACAACAGTATAGCTTTTCTATTAAATTTATTTAAAATTTCTTCTGTACATTATTTGCTTGAAGGCATCTAAATTCATAGCTAAATCCAGATGTTGCGTGGATGTTGTCCTCCCAGCGTACAGCGTATCATGATGAGGAGAATGAAGGGCCAGACCTACTGGCACTCGGGAAGCAGGGTCCCAAAAGAAACTGAGTACGGGTACACCAGAATGTTTACATGTACCACGGCAAATTGTGGAGGGTTAGTTAAGTTGTTTACCATTAGATAATTATCCTAAAGATTTCTACTTCAAGATTTTACAATTTAAGGACCCAATTTCTTTTCACGTGGAAACCCTGCATGGAGACACAGAGAAAATTTTCCTTGTGATTAAAATGTGCTCACTTGGTTTCTGCAAATGAATAAGATCATTTGCTGTGGGAGGAATTTACCAGTAAGCTTTTCCCTACAATTCAACAATCCGTCAAGTGACTAGAAATTCTCGCATCCAACATGAGCCAATGCTTTATTTCGGTGGATAACACTTTGCTCAGTTTTGTAAGCTAAAATCTGATTTGGACATTTTTCGTCAGACATTTTTGGATTCAAACGAAAAATGTTCATTTTAGTTTTTCGTTCACACAACTATACAGAATGTTGTTCATTAGAGTAAAGCATTGGCGGACGTTACATGCGAGAATATCCAGTATATTATATGAAGAGCAAGAAATGTAACTCATTATTACCACAATAAAGGCATCCCTGATATCCAGATTATATCCTAACAGCAGAAATACTCCACTCAAAAAACATACTGCATTTTACTCACCAAACAAGGGAAATATTACCGGGTATTCATGAGAATAAACCAGCATACAGCGGGTTATTTAATAAATTCGAGTCCAGGCAGCAGGAAAATTTCCTCTGTTCTCCACAAACATCAAGTACGTTCTATAAATAAACCATTGCAACGAAAAAAAGAGATCATTTCATAAGTTAAAGCGAATACATTGAACCAAATGTATCTCGTGAGGCCTGACTCAACAAAATATTCTGAGAGTTCATGTCTGTTTAGTCATTATCAATACTCGCATGTACATGTATTTCAAAACGTAATAGAGTTTCATTAGGCTTTGATCACATAGAGCTACACACTGCACAGACATGCTGGTTAACGAAGGCTTCACAGCAGTGTACCCTTCGTGAGGCCACCATTAACAGGCGTGTCCATGGAATCTGTAGCTCTATGTATCGCAGCCTTGTCAATGCAACTGAATTACGTTTTGAAATCAAATGGCACACGTATTGAACATGAACATGAACATCGACATGAACTCTGTATGGCCACAAATACCAGGACAAGCACGATAACTGTAAGTAAATACAACAGATTATCAAAATTGTCTTGGTTTTGTGAAATCGCCAAATGATTCAGCATAACCCAAATGGGTTTTGTGAAATCGCCAAATGATTCAGCATAACCCAAATGGTCAGTGCTAACTTTGCGATAACTTCATAGGGGAAAAGAACCCACACCATATGGGTTTAGTTTAAAAATCAAACCGAATTGGTTCGACTAAAATCAAAGGTCCATCCACGGTGGAATTGTGAACCCTCCAGAAACTGACCAAAACCTGAATATAAGTCCCAATAGGCATTGAACCCAGGATAAAATCAGGGGTTCTTGCCTTCGGTCCCTTTGTTTTCAGGTTCTTTGACGCCCCCACAATCAAGTGTGGGCTGACGATATGTACATTTTTTTAGTTACAAATTCCCAGGCCGGCAACACATCTCACGAAACCTAAATAAACTTCCAACCAATCGATAAGAAAGAAATATTGCAACAATGCACCCGAGTTTTTTAATTCGAAGTTAAAAAGGAGATAGAGAGAAAAAACGTTCTTCTGCTTGTTCACTAACTAATATAGTGTTTTTAGCTACGAAAATTCCCACAGGAACTGATGATCTGAATAGTTCGGTCAAGCCGTGCCCAAAGCCAGGGAAAATGGTGAAAAAAAACCTGTGGGAGGCAGCACAGCACGTGCAACTACTTCATGCTGCCCGATACCAGGATTCTATCTCAAAACACTAAAATACTCGGAACATTCGAATTTCTAGTACAGTTTTTTACACTTCTCAAGTTTCATGAGCAATGATCACGCAAACAGATAATTCATTTTGAACAGTAACCATGGTAACAGCTATCAACAAACTTCTGACATTTTTTTGTCAAGAAAGGCAACTGACCCCACCAGATTCGATCTAAGTATATTACTGTGTTTACAAAATGCATATCATATCATGGTGTCTAGTCGGCAGTGGCTAGATTATTTGTTGTTCTCTTCCTATGATTATCTACAATGATGAAAAATAGGGCCATTCAGAACCAGGGTTCGTACACTACCACCACACCTAAAATTCCAGGACTTTTCAAGGAATTCCAGAACCAAATACCGGTATCCTAAAATTCCAGGACTATTTTGCCAACATTCAAGTTCTTACCAGGCTCAATCCAACAATTCAACAAATACGGGTAAGCGAAGTCATTATAACAGCTTGTATAAACAACTGATGGGGGTCACCCACCATGACAAAAAAGTACAAAATTAGGCCTAATTAGGAAAATAAAATAAGAAAATGATAAAGGCCACATGGGCAGAATTCAAGGACTTTTCCAGGACTTCTGGGGTAAATTGTGATTTTTCAAGGTTTTCCAGACCTCTGGAAAGGGGATATCTGAAAGTTCCAGGTTTTCAAGGATTTCAAGGTACATGTACATGTAGGGTACGAACCCTGGAGAAATAAGCTTTAAAATCAACAGTGAAAATCAAACATTATTACTGCCAATGTACAAGTACTAGTATCATCCCTGAACTGCAATTTTTTATTAACATGCACACTAACTTATCCAATGAGCACATAGAACCAATTTTGTTCTCAGTAAAATAATTACCAATTTAAGTACTCGACACTTATAAATTCATCTTCAAAGTCAAAAACGTTCTAATTCCTCAACAAACTACCATTTTCACACATTATGTGAAGTTTGTCAGGATTTAAATGTCAAAACAGGATTTCATCCCAATGAATTTTAATTTAGTAAAAGAAATATTTCCGCTTTTCACAATTTCTAAGTTGCATTAACCAACACTGGTGTTCATAAATTAACTGCAAATATTTGGATGATTTCTCAAAACTCACCGACTTACTCACATTGCTGACACAAAAGGAAGAAAACACGTGACCCGCTCCAAAAATACGCCAAAATAATCGCTTGTAAAATGACGTAAGACGCTAGAGCGTGGTAAGATCCCACGCAGCTGCTAGTAAATTGCCAACAGCTTTCGTAACAGAATTCACTGCTGAATTAGCAAAAAGTGATTGTTGAAAAGAAGATCTGCTGCCTAAGGAAGCCACCATGACATCATGATTAACCTGTACAAGAATGAGAAGTGTGACCTCTGGTGGGGTTTTAAGAAACTCAATCTGTGCCGTCGGATTTCTCATCCCTAGCAGCGGCACTTTCGCCGTCCCTACGACGATTCTGTGTGCGCTTGGACAACTGCACGGTCAACTTTCTGTCGCCGTGGTGAAGATCAGCAAGATTAGCTAGTGCCTCATCGGCCTCCTTTTCCTTGGGGAACACAAGGAAAGCATGCCCGTTCCTACCGTGCCAAACCACCTGTAGTGGCCTGACGTCTTTTTCTTTCACCTGCTGTTTCAGTACAGAAACACGCAGAGATTTGGGGATGCCGCCGATATAAATACTACTTGTCCTGCCGCGACTGATCCTCTGCTGGCGATCATCAGCATCTCCGCCATCGCGCCCCTCACTGTCGCCTTCCTGGCTACCATCTTGGGAACGCTTCCTCCTAACTCGCGGAAATCGACGACCACGTCGCTGCTGGTTACGCCTCGGACGTGGCTTCCTGCGATCGCCATCTTCATCTCCCTCCTCAGCTTCTTCTGGCCCTTCGCCATCTTGATCTGGGCGACGCCTGCGGTTAGGGCGCCGGCGTTGACGAGGCCTGCCTTTGGCCTCTGCCTGGTCATTTTCCGAGGCTGAACCTTTCTCCTCGTCGCCTTCATCTCCGCCCGAGCGACGACGTGGTCTGCGTTGATAGCGTCTGAAGACACGCCTCCTGCGGTACCTGGGTCTTCCTGTAAAAAGAAAAAAGTTAAAGTTAAAATTTGGGTTTATAGTCTGATATCGACAACGGTAGAGGTGTCATCCGACTTTACACTTTAACCAGTCTATCCTGAAACCTTTCAGTAGAACTCAGATGAGCTGCTCATTCAGCGCTACAATCCGAGCATTTCCGACCGGTACCCATTTATACACCTGGGTGGAGACAGGCCAGTGAGGCAAAGAGACTTGCCCAAAGTCTCACGCCCAGTGGGATTCGAACCCGGGACCCACCGACCACTAGTCGGAGACCCGAACCACTACACCACCGGGCTCCTCTCAGCATCAAGCTGTCGGTTTAAGAAATTGTGGGGGTTCCCCATTTCAGCTGAAACGGACATACATACCATCATCGCCATCACCCTCTTCTTCCATCTCGTCGACCTTCTGCGCTGCGTCTTCCAGTTCTTCCGAAGTGGGTGCATCTTCTTCACCCTTGATCTTCACATCCTTGCCTTTCTTGTGTTCTTCAAGACGTAACTTCTTCAATATTGGGCAGCGATTTAACTTCTCCTGGGTCAGAAGTGGCCAAAGAATGCCAGTTGGTTTCGGCCTCTTGTTGCTACAGTGGATCACCTCGGTCGGCGTGACGATGATGTCAACACCAGCATCGTACGGTTGCATCAACGACTCCGGGATATCCACGATCTGGCAGTCGTGAACCGTTGTGACAACGAGCGTGTCCTGGTTGATTGCGCCCATTGCCATCATCATGCCGAATTCCAAGTCGGCGTAACCCTCTCCCTTGCCGAGACGGTAGCCTGCAACAGATAATGAAACAGTGGTATCTGACCTTCAAACCTAACTCGACGCTATCTTGAAAGACATGCAGCAAGTGTCCATCTTGGATAGAGCTGCATTTGCACTGGCAACATTTTTCCAACATTAGAACAACAAATTTGTGCAACATGATCTTTTAACCCCGTATACATTTACCAATTTTTTTCAAACATCAGTGACATTTAACAATATGTTGGAAAACTTTTCCCTGCACACATTCGGCAAAGACAACATTATTTTTGTCCAACATGTTGCTGTAACTCTGAATGTTGTAAAAATGTTGCCAGCCAGACCTTTTTAGTGTAGAAAAAGAAATCCCTAGAAAATTATAATAAATCCAACAAACCTTCCTTCGAGACAGCAACGCAACCAGTCACAACTAGATCAATCTTGACATTTGAATCGAGACCAACCGGGATGCTGTGCTCCCTCACTCCCTGAAGCAGAGATGAACAGAGAAATGAGATACAAGAGAGGAAATTGGTCCATGTGGAACGATCCCAAAATTTTTCAAGATCCACTTGGTGAACCTACCCTTGTGGTTGAGCACAGTTTAAGCTGCTCGATCTTGGCTTCTTCAGGGGGAGTGATCTGGTTGAACAGACCTGTCCTTAGCCTCGTTGAGGGCACCAACAGGGTCTTGTTCGCCTGAAAAAACACAATTTTTTTTAGAACCGGGGGGGGGGGGGGGATTAACTGATACAAATTAAATACAAGTCCACTATAACATATTTATCATTGCCACATGTGTTCGAAAGATGAAAGTTCAAAGAAACTGGCTGTGAAATGCACAGGTTTCCAATATCCACTGCATGAATATTAAAAAGTTGCTGGAGAAACTAACAGTGATTGAAGATTCAGCGGTATGCCTTTACACAGCATTTGAAACACAAATTTTCTAAAAGATTCACGTTACAAATTATTACCTCAAGAGTGAGGAAACGGGCCTTTTGCTGAGGTTTATCTGGGTTGATCTCGATAGTATCTGCTTTCTTGAAGATGTCTAGGTCGGATGCTCTGACCGCAGCCTCGTCAGACCCCTGAAACATTAAGTGACTCGTTAGCCAGTTTTTGAACCTAAGACATTTACCTGTAATGTTGACAGCCGGATGTTTTGCTGTGGTTTGTCCGGGTTGACTTTTAGAAGCTGAATCTTTTTGAAGACTTCCAAATGAACAGCTTTTTCGGCAGCAATTTCTGACCCCTGTGAAATAAGTTCTGAAGAACTACCGGTACTTCAAATCAAAGAGTGGAAATCAGTCTCCATTATGGTGTCAAGTTTAAAATTTGCCTCATGATATCAAGTGATCGGGAGCAAAATAGTCATGTAAAAGAGAAGCAAATTACCAAGGGCTGTACTCAGGTTAACCACTACAGTGTAAATGTAGTTTGCATTAATTGATATTGCTGGCCAATTTGGGATTGAATGACTATGAGTATGAGCAATCACACAGAGACACAGTTGTCGTCAGGACTGGCATAGGCTCCAGGAACATTTTTTGTCAGTGTATTTCGACATCTAGGACAACTGACCTTGTAGTTTGGGATCCTGTCCTTGACATCCCTGGGGAACGTAGCAAGGTCATTTTCCTTGATATACGTCCAGATCTTCTGGCGGATACTAGCCTTTGTCACCTCTGAAAAGACGATGTTAAGTTACTCAATCAAGGGCAAAAAGCCACCAGGTGTCTAATGTCAACTAACTCTTTCCTAAAAGTGTCAAATGTTTGGATTTGCTTAGTCCCTGGCGTGCATGGTCACAGATTTATGGAACATACATTTGTATTTTCATGACGGAATATTCAACTCACCAGAGGGCCCACTATTCTCGGCATTGGCCGAGCCCTCAACCTTGCTCTCCTGGGACATTGCTGGAGTGAAATAATGCGGACTCCTTCAACAATGCTGCAAAGACAGAATACTCAATTTGTTAGGAGAGGTAGGTGAAAATGCGACCTCCAAAAAGAACATCATGTTTTGAGTTGTTGCAATCTGAGCATACCCCCAAATCACCAGTCTCGATTCTCTTTCAGCATGTTTCCTGAAAAAGCCATATGGTTGTGCAATCTGAGTTCTTTCATTCATTGCCCCACATTCAGTTATCAGAGTTGAGAGTTAGTCTACATCACATGACCTACATGTACTATTTTGCTATGATGTGACATTTGACTTCAGGTAAATTGTGAGGGTATGGTAAGACCTCAGCCTACTATTGCAGTGTAGGCCTACAGTTCCTCTGAAAGAAAGAGCAGGTACGGATAGGCTAAAATGAATAAAGATTAGAGCTTCGAGGTTTATTTTTTCTTAACGGCCTACCATGGTAATGACTTGGCTTTGGCAGCATGAGCTGAACCAACACTTGGATTAAATTATCACATTCACTTTGGCCTACTCGTAACTCCTGACTGAACAACTGGCCCTGCTGCCCGACAATTGACATAGGGTAACCAAACATATAAAGCTATTATTATTGGTCCTATTAATAATAGGCAATCAATTATAATAGTATTATAATTGATTGCATGTGATTGTGCAATCAACTTCTATTTAGCTACCGGTTGGCCTGCTCAGCCCCTAGTATACCGTAGTAGTAGGCCCCCTACCGTATATGAATCGCTAAAGCAACGCGGTGACGTGAAAACGATCTTATAGGCCTAGGCCTAGGCCTAGACTATTAGCGGGGAGGATTGAATTGATGAAATGACGCTAAAATGAACATTTTAATTCCCCAACTTTCATTTTCATTTCATCAATCAAATCATGAAATCAAACGACAAAAAAAATACATTTGATTGATTGGCCTAAGAAGACCAGTCCAGGCCTGGTATTCTGTTCTGAATTATATGCATGACAAAAACCATGAAACCCAATAAATGCAAGTAAGACGAAGCCCCACCCGAGAAGGATGGCCTTGAAAATGGCTTCCACATGCACGACATGGACGCCATGTGCGCAGTGCATGTACATTGCACGTGCACAGTGTATGGAATTCCTCAGGCATGCATTGATTAGCCCAACATCAGGAATCCAGTTCATGGCGCAACTTTGACGCCTATTTTTGTCGATATTTTGGGGTTGTTAAACATTGAATCAAGATTCATCTTGCAGTTTAAGATGACTAGTATCAACGGAAATTACAATACGCACCTTAAAACCTTTGCACTTTGGAGAATTCGCAGAGAATGACGCCGGATCTAGACGTGGCAAGATCACCAAATTGCAGCCATGTTATAGGGTACTCACTCCCAAGTGAAATGAAAATTTCCTCGTCTGTGATTGGATGATAATTACTTAGGGGTACCTGATTCCTTTTAAAAATATACACAGCAAAGAAAATACAAAAATAGAGCTATTTATGTCCTTTCATTATTTCCGGTAACATATTTTTTATTTTATTTTATTTTATTTCAGTATCTCAAGGACCAAGCGGGCCCAGCCAATTTCATTCAATTGTATCCGGAAAAGCAAATTGCTGCGCTTCTCCAACAATGGCTGCGCCCATGATTATTGGGAAGGAGGCGCTTTCAAAATCATTTTTGACACTTAAAACGATTCAGCGGGTGTCAAAATGCTTTTCAGTCATGGGATCGGTAAGCATTATATGTAGAGCATGATTTTGAAGTTAGTCAACCCTCACAGTCCCCATCCTGGCGATATATGTGGGCCAAATTAGGGGCTCATATTTTTGTATACAAACCTTCCGTGCATGATGCACTGCAAGCATATACAGGGTGGCCCAAAAAAAGTGCTTGCATTCTAGAGCCCAGTTTGTTTCCTGGGGATTGTAGGCCCCTATATAGAGCTATATAGGCGGTGGGGGGGGGGTCCAGGTAGGTGCCCATCTATCTAGTAGTACCAGTACCCGGTAGCCTGCTGGAGTCAGCCTAGGCCTCCTTACATGTAGCTACCGGTATCTCCATCCATTTTGAAATGCGTTTCGTTCTCACCACGCAGTTGACTAGGGCCTACCTCATTATGCTATAGTTAATGGTAGGCCTACAGGTAGGTACGGCAATTTACACCTTTAACATGTTTAATACTAGAAATGCCAATTTTCTCTCGGTTTGTTTTTTTCAGTCTTCCAAACTCCCAGAGTTTGTAAAAGTAGTTGAAGTTGGGCCAAGGGATGGACTACAAAATGAAAAGTCAGTTGTTCCAACAGACCTTAAGATAGACTTTGTTAATAGACTGTCTGAAACTGGACTTGGCAGTATAGAAGTTACAGCCTTTGTTTCACCAAAATGGGTTCCACAGATGGCGGATCACTCCCAGGTTCTGAGTGGTATCCAAAAGAAACCAAATGTAAAATACGGTGCACTTGTACCAAACATTAAAGGATTTAAAGCAGCGGTAAGCTTCTTTGTCTTTTTATGATATATCCAATCAGTTAGGATTCATTCCTTTAAAAATAATCCGTCCTAAGCCATTGAACATGTAAAATGTTTTTTATTAGCTGTCCATTTATTCATTAATAGAACAGGTGCCTGTGTGTCATAAGACACTTTAAGGCTACCTATAAACTGTCCATTTACAGCATCAAGTCAAATTCCCTGCACTGCAGTCCTTGAATATTTTGTGCTCATCTTTTTATTTCCAGGTGGAAGCAGGTGCTGCAGAAGTTGCTATTTTTGGAGCTGCATCCGAATCTTTCACCAGGAAAAATATTAATTGTACAATTGATGAGAGTCTTGAACGATTCTCTGCTGTAACTGAGGCGGCAAAGATGGCAAATGTTCCAGTCCGAGGGTGAGTTAGAGTTAAGTTGACCTGTCTCCTCCGGATGCCAGATACTATATAGGGACTCAAAGTCAAATTATTGTAAACCCCCAAATTATATATTTTCAGAATTTTATTGGTGGCTTCTCTCAACTCATTTGCCAGGGCCGTATTTGGCTTTTTGGTCCTGGTCCCCAATTCCCAAAATCTGCATGAAAATCATGTATTTTGGTTGACTCGGGGGGGGGGGGGGGGGGGGGGGCGATGAAACACCATCAAAGCTGTACTGTAGGCTACAGGCCGAAAAACGACATTTTGTCAAAAATGACACCTTCCAAAGTTTGTGGTGGTCTTATTACTCCTAGGTACATTGAAACATTATGAAAATCGGTGACAATGTAAGGGACTAAATCAGGATTAAGATAGATGTGCCACATAAGCATNGTTTGCTCGTTCACCTTTTGTCAGTTTGTCTCATATTTCAGTTATGTGTCCTGCGTCGTTGGTTGTCCATATGAAGGCCATATATCACCTGAGAAAGTTGCTCAAGTTGCAAAGAAAATGTACGATCTAGGTTGTTATGAGATCTCCCTTGGGGACACAATCGGTGTTGGAAACCCTGGATCAATGCAGGCTATGCTGGCTGAAGTCCTGAAGGTCATTCCAGTGGACAGATTGTCAGTACACTGTCATGACACCTATGGACAGGCTCTGGCGAATATCTATGCAGCTCTTCAGGTAAAGCATGATTGACCCTAACTTCAACATGGGCAAAGTGCCAGGCCTGTAGTGCAACAGGCACCACAAGTGAAACATGTAGAGTTGGAATTTTATGGCACAGTGCTCATGAGTGATGTATGAACCAGAAAATGTTGGGATGGATCTATTGTGGCTAGAGTTTTTTTCCGCAGCTGAACTCTAATTGGGTCTTTACCTAATATTCTTTTATAGATGGGTGTAGCTGTTGTTGACAGTTCAGTTGCTGGCCTGGGTGGCTGCCCATATGCCGATGGTGCTAGTGGAAATGTGCCAACAGAAGATGTCCTTTATTTATTACATGGTCTGGGAATAAAAACAGTAAGTGCAACATCAGGGGTGGATCCAGGATCCTGGTAGAGGGGGGCCACAGAAGGCCACAGGGGGACCAATGAAGGCAAGCACTGAAGGCGCAAAGCCACGGGGGGTCCAGGGGTTCTCCCCCACAAAATTTTGAAATCTAGAAGGCCATCGGTGCAATTTCCCAGCATCTGAGGGACAAATTACAAGGCAATTCTGTGGCACCTCTTTGAAAAAGGGCAATTTTTCTAGCATTGGTCACCGAAAAATAGGGGGGGGGCACAGGCCGGGTTTGCCCCCCCCCCGGATCCGCACCTGCACATTACTTTAATCATACAGTATACTGCACTGTTTTCGAGGGAGGGGTGAGGTTAGATAATTGTTGAAATGATGTCCACAATATGAAGAGGAGCACCAACTTCAAATGATAGAATGAAATCTTTAAACTTACATTCTCATTCTCTTTGTATTTCAGGATGTTGATTTGAATAAGATGATAAAGGTCGGCCACTTTATTACATCTGCAATAGGAAGGCCAAATTTCTCCAAAGTTGGAATTGCAAGGTCCCATCTATGATAACCCATCAGAGCAACTTTTTGTAGTAGAGGACTCAAAATGATGTTGAACTGCTTAGTTCTGCCACAGGTTTTCAGATGGCGTTGGCAGTCTTCACTGACTGACGGCAATGAACCAGGCTTTCAACAAGGCAAGAGTGGTTTCATTGAATGTTTTTATTGTTTTTACAGCTGATAAGGCCACGGTTATTATATTCTTTGGTTTACGGGCACAACGATTTTGAGCCCAGGTACGGAGGACGGAATAAAAATAAAAAAAAACTTTGGTTCAGTTCAGTTTTTTTTTCATTTTCACCATTTAAATGACAGGTAAGACAACTCGGAGGAAATAAAAAAACCAAAAAATTCTTGACAAATGCCTCTTTTCTGCTTCTTTCCGTCCTCGCTGCCGGGAAATAGGCGTACGTCAGTTGGTTTTGTTTATTTTTAGCAGTCGTGACTGCTGAAATCAAGGTCGGCGGGAATAAAAACAACTCCATTTATTTGTTTTTTTTCTTAGAAGACTTCATTTGAACTTCGGAGGCAATAAAAGAAACTGATTTTCCCAATTTTATTTTTTTTTCGGAATGGCATTTTGCCACGTCGGCGGGCCCGTAAACCAAAGAATAAAAAAAGTGTGGCCTAATGTCTGTGTGTGCTTATATTGTAACTGAAATGTATTTATTAGTGTGTGTTTGGTATCAGTGTCAGAATTAAATGCCTGGAATGATGTAGTCAGCCTAGGCCAAAATAGAGGGCCTATAGGCGTGTACATGTATTCTGACCCGAACTGTTCATCTACCGGTAATAATAAAGATCTTTTTATAAGATCCCCCTTGTTCTGTTGATGTTGCATTATTGGTGTTGGGGGGGGGGATATGATATCCATCCTTCAACTAAGGCTTCCTGAAGAAACTTACCAGTACATAGGCCTATTTGAATGCGATGAAGATAAGGCATATTGTTCCCGTCAGCTGTACTGCCGACCACGATGATTCAGTTCATCATGTGTTCTTTTACTCACCTGTGCCCACTTGGGGAGGTTCTATTCTACTCTCACAGCCCCCAGCGCCCGCTCCATTTGTCACTCTCCTGGTGTAACCAGTGGTTCCTAATGCTCGCTCCCTCCGTCAACGCATAAGGGAGCGAGCGCAAAGAGACTCGCCGGATGTTCGTCACAGCACACAAACGTACTGTGTGTGGTGACGAAGCAAGCGAGGGCCGAGAAACACTGATTAGACGTACAGGTGCCCACAGGTTGACACTGCGTCTTGAAGCAACTCGACGGATCCGTCGCAGATCAAAAAACCACCACGCGCAGGTCGACATTTCAGCGTTCGAGAGGAACTCGGAGCAACTGGGCAGTGACCTCGAATAGCACGCTCATGATGCATCCGGCAGTTGCTCGGAGACGCAAGCGCGCTCAGGTCGACAAAATCGGCAACTGATCAGCAACTCCGAGTTGCTTCCATCGCCGGAAAGCTAGTTGCCGCGAGTTGCTTCATCGTCGACCTGTGGGCATCTTACGGTCTCAGGATGATCCGTCAGTGGTTACTGGACCTTCAACGAGCGACACAAAAGCGTTAGAAGGTAACCAAGCTGTCTTCTAAACGCTTCTGCGTCGCTCTTTGATGGTCCAAATCCATGAACCCATCAGCGTAGGTATCGGTAGGCCCACCTGAGGTACCTAATCAGTGCAATGGCTCCTAGCTTTTGCAACCTGCGTCATCCAACGGTGACGTACAGGGAGCAAGCGCCAAGATTAGAACCACTGGACTGGTTGATTACCTCAAGATGATTTCAAGAGCGTAGGCCTACACCCAGAAAATGCCATAAAAGAACTTCGCCATGTTGCAGTTTCAAAAGAACAAACAAAAACACAGAAGACTTGTAGTTTAAAATTAATTATTTGTTTTAATTCCGTATAAAAAACCTAGCTTTGGAGTCCATTCAAATTGTACAAATAATGTTTCCTCATAGCGGCGCCGGGGAACCACCAACAAAGCAGAAGAGTGAGTAAGGCAGGAACATCTGGAGAAACTAAAATAGTACAGATGACGTCACTCGATGATTGTGCTTCATAGGAGCACGTGCATCTTCGATCACTAACAAGAACTATCCTAGCGAAAGCTGTAGGAATATTTTGAAACAAAATCACGATAATAGTGAGGTTTCGCAAATCTGACGAAACACGAAGTACGAAATTGGACTTCATTTCCATGACGTATGTATTTCAGGAGATGGTTGGTACCACCTTGGAGGAATTATACTGTACAGTATAATTCCTCCAAGGTACCACAAATATCGCCTGCTGCAAGAGCGACTTTTAGCGTTTGGCGTTAGACCGATAGAGTTACGGTGTATATTAAACTTTGAAATCTATATTTCGTTTCCACTTCATAGATACGAAGTGGAAATTCAAAAATTTAAGATGCACCATAACTCTCTCGGTCTTACACGAATGCTAAAAGACGCACTGGCAGCAGGGACATTTGATGTGTAGTAACCATCTCCAGAAATACATTAGGTCCTGGAAATGAAGTTGAAGTTCGTTTTTCGTAATTCGTGTTTCGTCAGAATTGCGAAACCTCCGTATTGTATAATTCCGGGAACAGCCAACTCGGAATATATTCTGCAAATTCCTGAAAACGGAACAAAATGTCACAAATGTCGAAGTTTTTAAAGCTAATTGCAGTCTGTCTGATCCTGCCGTACTTTATTTTGTGTTTGGAACATTTATAGTGTTTGAAGTGAGGTACTGACTCAACAAGGGTGAAATAAAC
>NMRB01000486.1:85627-107871 GCA_002633025.1 Notospermus geniculatus
GGAGGAGACGGCATTGAAGAGATGTGGGAAGAGAGGCCATGATATCGCCAAGTCTGCGGTGGCTGGTGAGAAGATCGGTGGCTGCTGGCTAAACAAGCCTGGTGGTGACAGGACTCACTAAGTGGAGGGTATGAATGGGTCTTTTCTGGATTTTCACAGTGTGAAGTGATAGAGCATGAAGGCGGCCCCGATTTGGGGCCGAAAATTTGTTAAAATTCTGCAAAACGCCACCGATTGGCAAAATTCACAAGATGTGATTGAAGCATAAACGGACATCAATCCCATCCTATTAGATGGGTCAGCTCTAGGAACTAGGAATCCCTGAGAGGTTGCTGGCCATTTCAAAGATTTATTGTGCCCATTTCTTGGTCTTCCCTCCGGGTTGGAGCCAATCTACAGCAGCTCAGTGGTGAAAATGACGAGCTGGTAGCGTCACCTTGACAACATCAAAGCCGATACTTATGTCTTGTGGTTCCGAGAGAAGAGTTCAGTGGTGACCAAAGGCGATCAGTGAAGCGTCACTCTTCAACTAATGTTTCATGTGTAGTAGGCTACATCTTAGCAGTTTTGCAAAAATCGTATTTGAGATTGGCAAAACTTGTATAAATCAGGTGTCTGAAAATATTTCAAATGTCTGTCAGGAAGAAGCTTGAGGAGATAATATGGCAAGGATGCTCAAAAGAAAGAGAGAAGCCAAATAGAAAATGTTGCTGATAAACTCAAAATTTCAATTTTGCAGCCATTGGGTACCAAACCATTGAATGTCTCCTCAAGCCCCATAAGTGTCTAACTGTGATAAAGTGGACCCTGCGCTATTTCTTGCGAATGTACATGTAATCCATCTACGTGTCATACATATTTTACGGTGTTTAATCTACTTTCCCCCAGATTTGTTGATAACCACTGTCCGAACTGATACTAGTAATTTTGCCGAGGTGCCATCGACAACCACACAACCGAAAAATATCCTTCTAAAGTGTCATCAAAGGTGAATGAGAATTTCGTTGAGGAGGGAACAGTGTTCATGGTGTTTGCCTGGAGTGTGTTCGGCTGTCTGTTCCGGAAATGTTGTCTGGAATTTAACATACAGTATATAACAGGGAGTCGCCAAAAGCACCATTTATACGGCAATACGGATGTTAGACGGTGTGAGTCGATTTTTCGCTATGTCTGGGGTACATGTCACCTTCTGAATACAAAACGAAAGTCGACTGGGTGACTTGGTCAACGAAAGGTTCCAAGATAGCCAACCCGATGTGACTTTGCACAGAACTTCACAGTATGTGTATGTAGAGCATACGTATGTGTATAAGTTACATGCAGTAAGATGATGGTCACACTGGCGAAGTCACAAATTAAAGATAGACTGAAGGTAGTAAAATTAATTTTAATTCTAAAATTATCAAGTAAATTTTAAATAAATATGTCTAGAACCAAGTTGGGAGTTGCCCTTTCCCCTCCCCCCCCCCCCCTATTCTCTACTACTTCATAATAGAGGCAACCCCTGTTGAATCCTCGTGGATCCTTGGAGGAAAGGATTAATCCTTGTTGGTACCCAGCTGAAGAATTCAACATCTCTATTGAAAAGTTGTCTCTCTAGCTGTCTCCTCTGTATGCAAACACTGAGATATGGGAAACGTTAAAAAAACGTTACACCGGCCGTATAATCGTGTCTCCACGCCCGGGAAGCTTTTTTATAACTGTCCTCTCTATATTTGTCTGGAGGGCTTTTCTAAGTTGTTGAAACACGACAAGACAGTTTGCTATCTACGGCCCCAACACCTTACAAAGAAACAAGATAACAGATAGGAGTCACAAATTGAGCATCACAACTCCGCTCACGTAGTCACGAAATTGAGTTCCCACGCTAATCTAATTGGAATCACGTGACATTACCTCGACATCAGTTTAATGAAGTTTGTACCGTCATGGTAGGAATACTTGATTATCATATCGGAAGACAACTGTGGAAATTGTGTTCATCTGCAGGTAGCCACAACGCCAGTCCTTGAGACTTCGTTATTGCCCATCAATTTTCTATCCTGGTTCTTGTTCTTCTTAAGCCGCTTGGTGCCATTCATCAATACAGGTCTACTTAACGTCCACGTGATCGAGGTGCGAGATGACTAGATTACATCCCACAGCTTCTGGTGTGGAAAAAACAAGCCGGATTTTCTATCCAGGAATCGAGAAGTCGTGACCCTATCCAGACCTTCGGACAAATTCCCAGTACTTTTGTGTTCCCTTTTGTTATGGCCAAACCTCTGTTTCCAGGAAGACACATGGCAGCCATATTGAAAATCAAGATGGCGCCCACCAGGAGACGTTTTCCACGTGTCACCCGTCTTTAAATTAATCAGTCTTAAAAACTTCACTGGTGTGCCAAATTTGTTGCTTTTATTAAAAATACCAATTTGCACGATTTTACCCCTTACAGCCTATCCCAGAATCGAAGTCCGGTTATTTGTTCGTCGAGGGATTAAAACTACATGCGGGCTATAAGGTCATGGAAACCTGATGACTGCTAGACTGCAGACCGCTGTGTCTCGGACTTGCATTCCCCATCTTCACTGAGTTCAGGTCAAGACTCGGCTTCTCCTCCCTTGACCTTCACGCAAGCAAACCACATTCCGTGTTCAAGGATTTCCCCGGTCCCAAAAATAGCAACCAATCACGGCAACGCTTGCATCGGCAGCTCGGTTTATGATGACAAGATGGCGGGCTCGATGAAACTTTATTCGAATGCAAAGTGTCCATGGAAGGACTTAAAAGTACTCGAAAAGAAGCCGCGAAGGCAATATTCGATGGGGATTATTTGTTAGTGTGTTGTACGACTGGCAGTGGGAAGTCAATTATGTACCAGCAGGTTAGTGTTGTTCGCTACGACGTTGAACGGCGTACTCGTATTGAATAAATTATCGCGAGAGAACCGAGGCTTCTGATTGGTCGCACGAGAAAATCCCAAAGCGTTGAACACGGAATTTGGTTGCTTGCTGCAGAGTGTAGGAAGAGGTTAGCGATTTCTACACGATGCATTATGCAGAATGGCATTCCCAGGACTACTTGTACCATTCTTTTCACACCCGCATTATTTCACCGACATTTTCTGGATGAAAAGCGCACCGGACCATTTGAAGCTATGGAGGTGGAAGACTGGAATCGCACTATCAGCACATCTTGCCGAAGCAGTCGCCTTGCCTGCGCCTTTCTTCGTATTAACTCCAGTGATGTGGGGTGATATTGCTAATGCACTATCAGCACATCTTGCCGAAGCAGTCGCCTTGCCTGCGCCTTTCTTCGTATTAACTCCAGTGATGTGGGGTGATATTGCTAATGCGAACATGACCACTTTATCATAATAGCGCTTCATAATAACCTCACTATCGCCAGTAAAATCAGATATGTACTAAGACTGATATGACGTTTATAAATCTCTATTGAGTTCCGATACCGAGTTATTAACACTCTAAACTTCGATGTATAAAATGTACGTCAATCATGTACATCCGACACGTACAGTTAGCTTGAAATGCTCTTTGCCAATATCGGAAATGTTTCGTGGTCGCCGAGAAGAAATCTCAGCCCAAATTCGCTATTAATTGACATGCGCACCGCTGGCTAACAACGGGTCGATTTTGTAATGCCCACTACCATTTACTTTCTACTAGATTGTGATCAAGCGTCCAGGCATATCAGACACTTTCGTGGAATGGAATATGGGCAGTCGCAAGTCTACCTGAGCCAAGACAAAATTGACTGCCGAGACAATCCGGGTTTAGTTGTTCCGTCTCAGTTGAGATCTCACAGAGATAGTCCGTCGCATGGGACAGTAAAGCCTGGGTCACAAATGCCACCGGGCGCCGTACGATTTTCCCCACCCAGCGGCTTGCTGTGGATTTTTGAGACTGAAACTCAGATCGAAGCTGAATTATGCCGAAATCGCCTCAATGGATAAGCGGAAATTAAACTAGATCAAACTGGGCACCGTAGAAATTGGCCAAAATGTCTGTTTTTACTCGCCGTACGGTCGCCGTACGGGCCCCGGAGTGGATATGTGACCTAGGCTTAAGCTGTGGTGCCTTGTCGCTTGTGTTTTTGCAAGGGCAAGTAAAAGACCCAATCCAAGTTGCAACATGAGTTGCTGGAGATGGCCTCTTCCGTACCTACCAGGCCCAATAATGGTTTGGCTTCGGCCCTGATGGAAAAGTCTAATACTATACCATAGTAGAGACGAGGTTCCATCTGAACTTTGATGCAGATCGCCATAAAACAAGCTCTGATGGGGGCGACACATGAGTAGCTTTAGGAGATAGTCTCCGTCTTCCAAAGGTTTCGGCTCTGATGAAAAAGTCCAAATGGGGAGGGGGCTACAATAAAATACAATACAATACAACTTTCCAGACTTTTTGCCCTGTAAATTAACAAATTTCATCAGTTTGTCGAAAGTTAGATCCACCTATAAGATAGGAAGGAATAACAGGGGCGGATCCACGATTTCGGAAAAGAGGGGGCGCACTGTGCTAGAAACATTGAAATCTGCTGTGAGTTTCAATAATTTGCTCAGAATTTCAGAATTTACGGTCATTTTTACAGGTTCGTTGGCCGAAAGGGGGGGCGCCCCCCCCCCCCGGTTCCGCGCCTGAATAAAGTCAAGCGCCCCTGATTTCCCGTTTATGCAAACGTAGCCAAATTAGATCGTTTGTATAGAAACCAAAGAACATCACGATTACCATACGGTGCGTTTATGGCCCCATGAACAGCGAGATTTCCTTATCGGTTATTGCCATTGTCCGTCTTGTGGCCGCCACATCAGCAGCACGGAGCCTCTGCCTTCCCTGAAGGACGAGTGAAGGCAGGGATTCCGATGGTTTAAGGCAATGAATAATAAACGAACCAGTACGACTACACATGTAATTATACAGGAGGCCACGGACGTAATGAACAAAACGATTCCCCACAGGACAGGGGTACACAGCGTTTGAATCATTAGACGTCATTCCAATTGCCAGTCCTGAGTCTGCATTTAGATAAACCAATCTAAAATGGACATCATTCCAGGAGCCAAGTTTTCCATTTTGATTTACCCCTCTGGGAACATCCTGAGAGGTCATTTACGGTCGTACCTCTCACTTAATGGAACCAAGCGCGAGGAGGGGAGTGGTTGTCAAGACCCTGGGAGCGAGGATGCTGTGGGACCGTGGATACTGCCTTTCTCCGCGCATCGCCGCTAGGTTACGCCACTCGTCCGTGGGCTCCACCTGGAAAACGCCGAACAACACCGAAGGTGGGCCAGATTGTGGTACTGCAAGTTCAAATTAATTCCATTACCCGAATTAAAAAATACATGTACATATATTGAGCGTACAGAGTTTCCGTAGGCCTATACATGTATGTGCTGTATTTTCTTCAAGCCGCCCCGTCAGCCGTTCTCTGCATCGTGGTGAGCCAATGCAGGAAGGCTCTGCTCTTTACTCCAACGACAGGGTTACTTTCGGAAGCCTGGTTGCTGCAGTGAACAACAGCACAGCAATACTGCTTTCCGCCATGTTGCTTGCCAACTCCTTTTTAGCAAAGGTGGAGTCGTATGACGTAACATTATGCTACGACACTTCAGAAATGTGACACTTTCTGACGCTGAGATCCCATTTTCGGGTTCAGGAAACTGGGCATCACGTAAGCTGAATTTTCTCAACTGCACCTAATCAATGAATGGTACAGCCATCCTTTGCCAGTGCCAAAAAGGGAGAAATATTTCACCCCGTTTTATCATATTCCAAGCCGGCGTTTTCACATCCATTTTGACCCAGAAAGCAGCCGCCTAAAGTGGTGCTCTGGGAATGCGATCTAATAAATATGCAACGCATTGAAAAATAAATTCTCTCTGTCTTTCTCCTCAACTAAAGCGAATATTGGAGTACATTCTGCAGCAGGAAGTGTCTACAAGAACGTGGCCACTGGACGCGGAAAGACTGTGCTGTGCTATGAAGTTCTGTCAGAGAGGCAGTGGATAAAAATCATAGCGAGGTATTCATCATNCCGTGCCTGCCATTTACCCTGCCATGCCAGTCTGCAGGAAATGGCTTTTAGGCTAGGGAAAGATTTACAGCCCACTACCACCGAGTCCTGACCGTGAAGCGGGCATCTGGGAATACGAAGACATCACTCGTAAGAAGAACCCAAACCTTGCTTCTTATATTCCAGTTCAGGGCCGCGGCTGTTTCTTTTTAATGGTCCCGCCTTGGAAACCGTATGCATACATGTACAAATAGCAATGCTTTTTAAATCTTTTGGCATCGCACTCCATCGCGACGTAATGGAAAAGAAAATGATCAACAAGGGAGTAATGGTCTGTGTTCATTGGTAATATTTTTCCAACATCCAGAGCACCTTGTTGGACAATGTTGTCTCGTGTGTACTGGGGAAAATGTTCACCAATATGCTATTCAAATGTTGCTAGACATTTTGTTGGCCAGTGTGTACAGGTCTAAGTATCGTGTCGCTCAGGAATGTTGTTCAAATGTTGGAAAAAGGTTGCCATGTCGGCCAACAGGAAACAAGAACGAGATCTTCTCTGGTTGTTACATAAGTTATTGCCAGGTGGCACCAGTAGAGGCTTGCTGTTGCACTGGAAAGCAAAGGTCGGTGGTTATGAATACCCATATTCAGGGCTATGACACGTGATTTGATGCCATGTGTGACAGCATTGACCTGCGGCATAACTGTTAGATAAGTAGGGCCTACTAATGATGGAGAAGGAACGGCGCTTTTAGGGAACTTTACGCGTCGTCAATAAACTGACACTCAACGGTTTGCGGCAGCATTGCATGCCTATGTACCGCACATGCAATCTCTTTGAAGAGGGCTTACTCAGGAGGATTGTCCGATCATTACCGTCCAACCATGCATGTAATAGGCCTAATTCTAGGTCTACTACACAGCTATAAACATCGTGGCCTGTTGGTCTAGTGGCATGATTCTCGCTTAGGGTGCGAGAGGTCCCGGGTTCGACTCCCGGACAGGCCCTTTTTGTCACTTTTTTGCATCCGCACGAATCTCAGTTTATTTTGACCATTGTTAATAAAAGTCATAACTATTTTACGATATACTGGCGTCGATTGCAATAAATCACTCTGCATGTACATGTGTAGATCACACTGCACAGTTTCAACAGTGGCGCTTTTTGGAAACTTTTAAGTCAATAAACTGACCCTTAACGGCTTGCGGGAGCATTGCATGTATGCCTAGCTACTGCACATGCAATCTCCTTGAAACCTAAAGGCGCTGCTCCACTTGACAGTTTTCTCGCATAAGTTGGCTCTCTATGGGTAACTCAACTGCGAGCAGTTGTTTGTGTCATTGGCCTCAGTGTAAGCCCACAGGACACAAACAATGGTGAATGGGGACGGTAGCCGACTTTTTCAATAGGTACTGTCACTAGTGGTTAAAACTATTGAAATGAAACTGACATCCGGGTCCTGATCAATTTCCCACACAAAAGGCGTCCATTGTATTAGGACCGGATTTCGGTGTGCTGCCCTCTGTTGAGCTAGCGTCCCCATTGCCCATTACCCCATTGAGAGCCAACTTCTGCGAGAAAACTGTCAAGTGGAGCAGCGCCTTTAAGGGCTCCGCACACTGGCGACTAAAATGTGGGCGACTACCGATGCGACTACTACGTCGCCTGCCGTAATTACCTTTTCGGTCGATCAATGATGTCATCCACGACATCACTGATCTTCCAAAGAAGCATTTGTCACAAACAAGTCAACAAAAACTAAAAAATCTGAAAAATGTTCAGTCGCTTCTGTGGTCGCAAGGCCGGTCGCCTACAAAATCGCTCGAAAAAATCGCTAGTGTGCGGAGCCCTTTAGGCCGACATTTGCATGGGCCGATGATAAAATTTAAAATTCATATTCTTTACCACTGATAGGCCTTATACTTTCAACATTTTGATCAATTATTGAAGAATACGTCAGAACGTGAGGCCTCTCGATATCATAACACCAACCCGACTGTGCAACCAGAAGTAACAGATCACAGACAACCTCTCATACGAATTACCCAAATAAAACTCATAAGAAACATGCAGTGGGTCCGACAGCCAACGAATTCTCACTGTCTTCCCAACAGGCCGACTTTAATACGAGGAGAGAAGTATCACCAGCTTCCTGCGTTGCCTGGCAACCAGGCTAAGGCATCCCGTTGTCATGGAAGCGGATTAAGAGGAGATAGGAACTGAGTACAACACACACTTGCATTTTTAAAACGTTCTATCAAGGGTTACCCCGGAGATAGAGAAACAATGAAAGGCGTTTAGGAAGGCGGTCGAGACGAGGGTAATTCCTAGTTTCTCGTCGCTGTTGAGTCAAATTACAGCGTTCGTTTTTCCACAGGGATGGACTGGTTTGAACAAATCAAAATGTATTCAGTAGTTTTATTAATATTTGGTTCGTGTGTGTGAGGGATCATGGTATGAAAAGACGTCAAATGATGGCAAATCTACCAACACTGCACTCTCAGAACAACTTTTTTATTATCTCGGGTGCAACTCAGTATCAAAGGAATCGCTCGCGGTTCGAGGGGGCCACCCGCTCGATCGATCACACTACCTGTCACAAGCTAACTCCTGACTAGGCTTCCCCGATAGAGTTTGCCACAAATCTCGAAGCTGCTTAGCGACTGACATTATTTTATGGAGTAAGGGAGGTTTACGGAGATTAGGGTGAAGATGAAGAATCGAAGTATGGTTGGGTGCGGCGGTGTTGTTTATGAAAACTTCGGTAGTTCCACTCGAAGATTTGGTTCACCACGAGCAAGAAATACCCATGAGTATTTTTATCAGATTTGTCCGTCAGGGCAGAAGCCAAAGCATTCTTGGCCCTGGTAAGTTCGGAAGAGGCCATTTCAAGCTACTCTAGTTCCTCACTTAGATGAGGTCTTTTACTACATGCCCTTGGAAAGGCACAAGGTAAAAGAGACCTCGGCTTACTGTTCCATGCGACGGGCTGAAGAGCCGGGGATGATTAATCCCATAGGGCTGGATTCGAACCCGGGACCTGCCGCTGCCAACAGCGGACTTCATTACTTTTACGAACGCTGTCTGCAACTTCCTTTACATTAGGGAGGTTTAGAAATCAAACGATAAACGTTAACGTTAACGGCAACGTTATTTGTGTACAGAAAATGCAATATAAGATCTGTTAATGTGTAGTATGAAAAATAACGTTGTCGCAAAGTTTACGTTTATCGTTTGATTTCTAAACCTCCCTACTGCCACTAACTGAAAAGCGACTTTGCAAGGAATATGCATATATTCGCCTCCTCTTGCCCTTATTCGCAGCGTGAATCAATTCAGGCCGACTGTAGGTTCGTCACGCCCCCAGAAAAACCTCCCACTAAACCCGGGTGGATCTGTGCTCCATTTATCGATATAACCAGCGATTTTTTAAATCCGGGTTGTTGATGACTACGTCAGGCACATTAGGCACCGCATCCCATGACGATTCCCGGTGTATAAGATGTTCTGTCTTAACCTCCTCTCCTCGCGTGATCTTAGCCTGCACAATTACTGAACTCGCTCCCGAGAGACTGGAGGCAAAGCACAAAGAATACGAGAAGTTATTCCTTTGTGCTGATTGGTCCTTCGGTATCATTTTCTCTTGCACCTGGAGAATTTCCCAAGCATGAGATGAATGAGTGTGAGAGTTGAACCAGTTGAACGCGCCCCGGGAGTACGCATCGGCACAACATGCATAAAATTGGGGATCCTAGCTACGATAGAGGGCAGCACACCGAAACCCGGTCCTATACAATGGACTCCTTTTGTGTGGGAAATTGATCAGGACAGGTGTGACAGGAATCAGCGTCCTAGCAATGCAGATCCGCCAAACAATAGCCCGCTATTGTAAGGGCATATTCGAATGATATTCTAATCCCTCGCTGAACAATGAGACCGGACTTTGATTTCAGGGGGACTTGGGTTCCTTTCACACCTGGATATCAGTTTCATTTCAATAGTTTCAACCACTAGTGACACCTATTGAGGCAGTGGGCTGGGGATCCCCATTGCGTAAATTGTGTCATACAAAATCCCACACTTCCCTTGAAAATCAACGGCTGGCAAATGGGGAACCCAATGGACTACAGATTCGCTGTGACCAGCGATCGACGCTGTTGCTCCACACCAAGCTGGAGGGAAACAAAATGTTTCCACTTTTCGGTACAGAAGAAGATAACTAAACAAAGAAAAGAATTTGAAAGTACTAAAGAAACGTGGTTGAAAAAAACCTCAGAAGCTCTAACACAATTACGAATGCGACGCACGCATTTTCTATCGTTCTAATCCATACGACTTTGATCTAAGTCAGAGCAAACTAACCGTGACCGTAAACGTTTTCAGGTGCATCCAACCATGAATGCCGCCTGGGCCTAATATATGTAAAAGGCCTGTCTAAAAGGTATCCTTATAGTCTTTTAGTATCTCCTCAGACAACGTGGCCTGTTGGTCTAGCGGTATGATTCTCGCTTTGGGTGCGAGAGGCCCCGGGTTCGAATCCCGGACAGGCCCGATAATTTTTTTTCATTAAACCCATCTAAAAATCGTTCGTCGTTAGGCGCAGAGCGGGGGCGCCTTGAAAAATTTGTGGGGACCAAGACAGACAGACACTTGACAGAGTCTCCAAAACTATTAACAGCGTCTCGACCTGGGAGGGGAGAAATTGGTGACATTCTGTAAACACACCCTCTACGCGAGAATTTTTATCGTCAAAACCAGGACCATTTTTAAACGTCTACGAAGACAGTGAGCGAAAAATATTAACCACCAACACTGCAAGGTTCATAAATTTTTGGAGGTATGTGCGCCCAATGCCATCGTGGCCTGTTGGTCTAGTGGCATGATTCTCGCTTAGGGTGCGAGAGGTCCCGGGTTCAACTCCCGGACAGGCCCTTTTTGTTACTTTGTTTTGCCCTTTTTTGTTACTTTTTCATCCGCAGGAAATTAATTTACTGATCATTGTTATCATATGGTAATAAATTTCAGTTTTACAACAAACTGGAATTCATTGCATATTCGTACACAGGGCTATAGAGTACAATACTCTGAGAGGAGTAGGCCTTGGCCGAATCGCGGTCATTTCTAACAAATTTGGTTGGTTCGCCCTTGGAGGAATTCCTCCCAGGTTCGCCACTCCTGTGTCCGCATCTTCCGATCATTCGAATTTTTCCCCGCGCCCCGGCCAGTCTTTTCTAGAGTTTCAGATTGTAAAGTTCCACTTGAAAAAGACCCCGGTTGGGGTCGAAAATTCGTGAATTCTGGAGATTGACTTCTTGCTTATTATCATTTTGTGTGTCAATTTTGTGCTATTCTGTATCTTGCGCCCCGGCCAAAAGTAGGCCTATTTGTATTCATGCAGCAGAGAAGGACTGAAAACATCATCCAACGCTGATGTAACAAGTGGTCTTGTCCTTCCGTGTTCTGCTTTCCCCGATGAGGG
Organism: Notospermus geniculatus; assembly: GCA_002633025.1. Lineage (NCBI taxonomy): Eukaryota > Metazoa > Nemertea > Pilidiophora > Heteronemertea > Lineidae > Notospermus > Notospermus geniculatus. Next base: position 97,123 of record NMRB01000486.1, read on the forward strand.
GACGACACATGACAGGTATCTGTCATATTAGCCGTACTTACACTACAAAGAGAAGTCTAGTTTTTTTCAGGTCCGCACTCATTTGAAGCCCGGGTTTCTCCACCAGAGCACTTACACTACAAATACAAAACCCAGCAACCACAGGTGAATTTGAGGTCACATCCACTGGTCTCTCAATGCAAGAACACATGTAATTGCAATTACACCTGAAGTAGAAGCCCGGGCCCAGTGCGGACTTCATCTAGACCCACTCATGACATCTGGGTTTAGGAAGTCCGCACTTTGTAGACCCGGGCTTCATTAAGCCCTCCTATTTTGTAGTGTAAGCAGGAGAAGTCCGGACTTCGTTTGTAGTGTAAGTACAGCTATTAGCTGTACTTACACTACAAAGAGAAGTCTGGGTTTTTTCAGGTCCGCACTCATTTGAAGCCCGGGTTTCTCCACCAGAGCACTTACACTACAAATACGAAACCCAGCAATCACAGGTGAATTGGAGGTCACATCGCTGGTCTCTCAATGTAAGAACACATGTAATTGCAATTACACCTGAAGTAGAAGCCCGGGCCAAGTGCGGACTTCATCTAGACCCACTCATGATATCTGGGTTTAGGAAGTCCGCACTTTGTAGACCCGGGCTTCATTAAGCCCACCTATTTCGTAGTGTAAGCAGGAGAAGTCCAGACTTCGTTTGTAGTGTAAGTACGGCTATAGCCAGCTTCCCGGCAGGGGAGGAATCCGTCCGTTCAGGTCTACAATTATCAACCATGTCGATGTAGAAACACGAACGACGTGGCCTGTTGGTCTAGTGGTATGATTCTCGCTTTGGGTGCGAGAGGTCCTGGGTTCGAATCCCGGACAGGCCCAATATCTTTCTTTCATGTAACCCATCGTCAGGCGGGGGCGCCTTGAAAAATTTGTCGGGGCCAAGACAGACTTGATAGTCTCCAAAATTTTTCACACCTACTCGACCTGGGACTAAATTGGTGGCATTCCTGTAAACACATCATTCTACAGCTATGCGTTCGACGCACGAATTTTTATCGTCAAAATTAGTATGCCCATTTTTTAAATGTCTGCGGACTTACAGAGAGCGAAAAACATTCAGCGGTATCCAACCGTCAACACCGCGGAAAAGCCTGACCAATTCTTGGAGATTTGTATATACGATCATTACCATCCAACCATGCATGTAATAAGCCTATATTCTAGGTCTACTGTACACATACGACCATCGTGGCCTGTTGGTCTAGTGGTATGATTCTCGCTTAGGGTGCGAGAGGTCCCGGGTTCAACTCCCGGACAGGCCCTTTTTACTCACTTTTTTTTTCATCCGCAGGAATCTAATTTATTGACCATTGTTCATGATAGTGGTATGAATTCCAGTTTTACTGCAAACTGGCGTTCATTGCAATAAATCACAACGTATAGGACCATACAGTACAATACTCAGTACAATACTCTGAGAGGAGTAGGCCTAGGCCGAATCGCGGTCATTTCGCCCCCACAAATTTGGTTGGCCACTCGTGTGTCCGCACCTTCCGATCATTCGGGCTTCCCCCGCGCCCCGGCCAAAAGTATTAATTCGTCACAAGTGGTCTTGTCCTTCCGTGTGTTGCTTTCCCCGATGAGGGGACGACACATGTCGGTGTAGAACCACAAACGACGTGGCCTGTTGGTCTAGCGGTATGATTCTCGCTTTGGGTGCGAGAGGCCCCGGGTTCGAATCCCGGACAGGCCCGTATCTTTTTTTCATTTAACCCACCGTCAGGCCCAGAGCGGGGATCCTTGAAAAAAGTTGTGCGGACCAAGACAGACTTGATAGAGTCTCCAAAACTTTTAACAGCCTCTCGACCTGGGAGAAATTGGTGACATTCCTATAAACACATCCTTCTACAATTATGCGTTCGACGCACGAATTTTTATCGTCAAAATCAGCATGACCATTTTTAAACGTCTGCGGACTGACAGAGAGCGAAAAACATTCAGCGGTGTTCAACCATGAATATCGCAAAGCCCCATCAATTCTTGGAGGTATGTGTGGCGATGTCATCGTGGCCTGTTGGTCTAGTGGCATGATTCTCGCTTAGGGTGCGAGAGGTCCCGGGTTCAACTCCCGGACAGGCCCTTTTGTTATTTTGATTTGCCCTTTTTATAATTTTGTTTTACTTTTTTTTCACCCGCAGGAAACTAATTTATTGATCAATGTTCATGATAATGGTCATCCAGTTACTGCAAACTTGCGTTCATTGCAACAAATCGCAACGTGTAGGACTATACAGTACACTAGAGAGGAGTAGGCCTAGGCCGAATCGCGGATATTTCGCCCCAACAAATTTGGTTGACCACTCATGTGTCCGCATCTTCCGATCATTCGGGCTTGCCCCGCGCCCCGGCGAAAAGTATTAATTTGTATTCATGCAGCAGAGAAGGACTGAAGACATCATCCAGCGCTGATGTAACAAGTGGTCTTGTCCTTCCGTGTTCTGCTTTCCCCGATGAGGGGACGACACATGACAGGTATCTGTCATATTGCGAGCTTCCCGGCAGGGGAGGAGTCCGTCCGTTCAGGTCTACAATTATCAACCATGTCGGATATTCACTCGTCAATATCGTGGATGTCGCTCAAGGCATGTCAATGAGAACGCACTGCAGGAGGCGATCATAATTGATGCTGGTGCATATGGCCAGACCAATATATAGGAAACCATGTCGGCCGATAATATTGTGGTGAATTGACTAAAGCATGTCAACAGGTCGACATTGCGTCCTGAATCAACTCGACGGATCCGTCGCAGATAAAAAACCAGCACGCGCAGGTCGACATTTCAGCGATTGAGAGGAACTCGGAGCAACTGGCAGTTACTTCGAACAGCACGCTCATGATGCATCCGACAGTTGCTCGGAGACGCAAGCGCGCTCAGGTCGACAAAATCGGCAACTGATCAGTCACTTCGAGTTGCTTCCATCGCCGGAAAGCGAGTTGCTTCAGGACGCAATGTCGACCTGGCCTTGCGACTGGAAGAAACTACCGGCAACGGTTGGCGACCACCAGGAACCAGCAGCAACTGATCCCATGCTCAAACAGGCCGATGTACGCGCATCGGCAATGCCACTGCCGACCGTTGAAAATCCGTTGCTAAATTTGTTATGTATTCACTCACAGTCCTCCTCACTTTGCTAGAACCTGTCTCCCTCCTCGAACAACCCAACAAATACCGAGTGCAACTGTCCATTATTGAGTTAATATTCTCCAAAGAAGGTGAGCTAATATCGCACGTTCAACGCCTGACGATAGTATAAATACTATAAAGTGGATGTACTTATTGCGAAATGTTTCATTTGTATGTTCTTTCAACCACTATCTTTGAAGAGGGTACCGACAACCATGGCAACGACATACCCAATTCAACACGCAGACCTAACTAAACAAAAGAAAGCAACATACTCATCTTGGAGGTGTAAGAAATGCCTAAAGTATAGATATTATTCCTCAGTCTTTGAATACCGGTAAAGTCTGGCAACATCTAACTTTGACCAAAAGGAATGCGGAAGTTAGGAAATTGATAGTTGGATTTTCCACGGACCTTTAATCACACGTGGCTGTTGAATAACCAGTGGACAGCGCGAACAATAGGGGAACGACCACAAATGATCGACAGGCATGATTAAAGCCAGACACTATAGACAACTGGGTTATAATCGACGAGCATAGTCTCGGTCACCCAGCCGCTGTTTCGAATCTGGGGAACCGTAGGAGTACTGTGTGGCTGGCTGCGCAAGACTACACACAGCATTGGGGATTCCCCAAGGGGATTCCCAAAACCTCGATGCAGGATAATGCTATAATATGTGGTTCTATGGTTCTATACAATACGCACGCCTGTAGATGAGGTTGCACTATCTATTCGGCCGAACTGGGGAGTGAGTAGCGGTGCATAGTGTGCGGCTTTAAAAACCGCAAAGCTCTGCCACATTACATGACTTCCGCATTCCACTGGGTCGAAGTTAGATGTTGCCAGACTTTACACCTTTTTTTCCAATGAAGTGTGCCACTCCAGCGACACAATCGTTTACAACAGAATCTCCATTTCTTTTATCAAAGGACTAACACGGCTCGTGTGGTAACGAATATTCAAGGGCCTCCTTCAGCGTTAAGGGAGCCTTTAAGTCAACCTTTAGCTAAATTTTATTTCAAGAACCAACCTTTATCTCGGGTCAAAGGACGCCTTTAGGTACCTTCCTTTAGCAAAGGTTGGGTCATTTCAAGAACCTTCCTTCATTACAGGAGATGCTTCATTTTGCCTTAAGGAGGCTTTAAACCTAAGGTTGGTCCGGACTGTCCAACTTTGTGGCAAAGGACGACCTTAACATAAGGGAAGTTGAGGGGCCGTATTTTAGAACGTTCCTTAACATTAAAGGTCCACCTTTAATCTATTGTTCTCGATGGTTTTACAATAGACTTAAGGTCGACCTTAACGTTAAGGAACGTTTTAAAATACGACCCAAAGTATGGTTCTTGTGAATACCATTTGTTAAAGGAGCCTTAGTAAAGGAACTGTTCAGTAAAGGAAGCCTCTATAAAGGTCTACTTTAGGCCTATTTAAAGGAGGGTTTAAGAATACGGGCCTACGATTCTAATGCATTGTTTTTATCGAACTTTGATGACTGAAGAGTGAGATTCGTCCGAGTGTTCGATTAATCCCAGCAGAACAACTCTTCCGCTCTTACCGCCTCTGAGAAACTGCAAGGCCATGACGACATGACATCAAAGCAGGGAGCAACTATTCAAAGACAAATCCTTGACATTTCTTTCCTCCAGATAATTTCAGAATGAGAGATGCTACATGGCTTGCTTTGTTATGGAGTTATACGAAAGCCAGGGGTGGCCGCATAGAAACTCCGGTAGTGCTTCGACAGCCTATCGGTTTTAAAATGCATGGAAAAATGTACAGCACTATCGGCAGATGGGCTCCGCTAGCGCTAGCGGAGTTTCTATGCGGCCACCCCTGAAGGCCAATTATCTAACCAATCAGAGGATAGCTAACAAAATGAGTTGCCCGTGGACCAATGAAATACCGTTTGAAAATTTCAGCCTAGTACTGGAGACAATGGTGCCCTTCTTTCGCCAAGATACCCGTTCGAGGTCACTCCTCTTGAACCCAAACTTGATATGCTATCATGCTGAACATCATCATTTCTTGTCATTTTATCAGATTCTCAACGACTTACCGCACCACAACCGTGGCATTCGACACCACTACTACTCCAATACGTACCTGAAAAGAGAAACAAGGTGAGAATATTTATCAGGATGCTTAGTTATGAAGAGTATTTAAATACAGTGCTGCTCTGAGACATCTTCCAAACATGGAAATTTCGTGAATCAGGTTTTCTTTCGTTTGACCCCAATTGCTGGGCCGAAAAAACAAATCGTTACGATCTTTCTGGATCTGAGCGCGTTGGCCTCATTACTGCCGTGCACACCCGCTCAAATACGGGCGCTTAAACATTGTTGACGCAAAATTCCCTTCCCCTCCTACTTTCTTTCAATGAAGGCGTCGGACTCCCACATATCATTGTATAATCAATTCCTTTCAGCAGTACGAAAGGTGAAACGAATAACAGAATCTTCACCATGCAGAAAAGATATTTGGTAGAAAGTACCGTCTGCGAGAGATAGCCGAAATGACCATAGCGGTTTTGTCTGGCAACTGTTAATGTTAAGCTCCAGTCAACATGTGCACTACAAAACAGACCCTCATCAGACGTCAGACCGAAGGGTACACGAGTAATCATACTAATCGCCGCCCATTGGCAATCCTATCACCAGGGTCTTTCCTCTCAGTCTACAACAGAGAACAATCGAATTTCAGCCAGTGCGAACGCCCAACCCTATCTGCTAAACTGCGCGTAATCATGGGCCAAGATATGAAGCATCGTCTGTGTCAAAGAAACGTAATACCGAAGCAAAAGGAATCCTGATTGGTCAATTCTAAGCTGGCGCAGTCTAATTGACCTTTGACCTTCTGCATGATAAAATCAGCCATTGATCTAAGTGGTATTTTCGTACAGAATTGGAAACCATTACTGTCGCGATTCGCGCTAAAAATGACCAAAGGGCCCGATGAGGAGATCGAGGATTGGTTTCATTATTTCAAACAAGTACTCGGATCATTATGTGCGCGAGGCAACACGGCGAAGCTTGTAATCTTTCGTGGCTGGGCGACCGGATAAGACTCAGTAGCATGGCCGTCGGAGATGGGAACATGTCATCGATGCGTTTGTTGGGAAGGCAATGATGCGCAGGGTAACATGACAAGGGATGATGGATTGAAGAAGTGATCTAGACAAGGAAACAGCCATGTTGAAGAACACCACTTGGTTACGTTCCACGACCATGCACAGTCTTGAGACAGGGCTCTAGATAACCCTGCCTGAAAAGTGTTTTTACCCTCCCCCTCCAAAAAAACAAAGAAAGTATCCTTGCAATTTGAAAATCTTGTTCACCAATACATTAAGGGCCGTATGCACCAACGAAGATGATCTTTACCTCAGGTTGAGCCAGAGTTTTCAATAGTTCAGGTTTGCCAGGGCATGATGTAACAATGGAAAAGTTGTGGCTCATGCTCAGTTCAAGATAATCTTCATTGGTGCCTACGGTTCTAAGGGTCGTATGCACCAACAAAGATTACATGTATCTTGAACTCGGGTTGAGCCACAACTTTTCCATTGTCACATCATGCCCTGTTAAACCTGAACAATTGAAAAGCTGTGGCTCAACCTCCGTTCAAGATAATCTTCGTTGGTGCATTCGGCCCTTAGGATGTGGGACCCTTAAAACCCCAATTTTTGAGGGATCCACTGGGAGCCCTGTCGAAACAGGGACAACCTCTCCAAACTACATGTAACTACCCAAGAATGCCAAACTGTTATCAAAAGTTGACCGACACTTTTTAGATAGATCTTGCCTTGTCTATGCAATTGAAGCGAGGGTCCGTGGATTCGAGTCAGGTATGAAGCAATGTCTTTAACCTCAGAAACCTGTTATTATTTCATGCCCCAAAAATGTGACCGGTAGGGCCTACATCATTTCGAGAGTACATCCAAGCAAAGGGGAACAAGAAAAGGGACGAAGACAAAGGCCTCCATTTAACTCATAGTGCATTTGGCCCTATTTCAGCATACGACAACAAACACCGCGGCAGCAAATGCACTTGGGATTCACATTGAGGTAATCAAGGTCGTCCTCATGTTAAAAAGGTACAATATTTTCAATAATTTTTTTTCGCAAAAAGTCTCATTATCAATCACCTCATCACAACACTTTGAATTCAACTGCTGAAAAAACTAGGAATAAAAAAGTTGATTTTTGGACCTTTTTAAAATTGCCTGTTACATACATGTAACAAGGGATAAAAATTAGATGAAGCTACATGAAATATATGACCAAGTAAACATACATGTACCACACTATGTTGAAAACCGCTTTTATTTATCTTGTTTTATCTCGGAGACATTTGAAAAACACTGTGTCCATTTATTTATTTGGAGGACTGTACAAGATACGAGGTTGAAAAAGTTCGTGGTCGCCAAGACATGGTGTCCTTCTTCAACTATTTCAAGTACGTCGTTACTTATCCAATAACTTGGTTCATTTTCCTTTTTCAGCAGAGAATCTCTTCCGATAGAAAAGAAAGAGGAAACCTATCAACAAAGATCATCTTTCTATCACCATCTCACCGGTCCTGGTTCACTTTTTACTTTCTGACAGATAATCTAGAGAAAATGATGTCATTATTCAACGTTGCTGCTCGGCGCGTTCAGATAAACCATTCCTGGATTTCTTTGCGGTGGGAATATTGACCACAATTCTCTTCGAAATAGGATATTACGTTTGCCTCGGTGTCCGTGACACCTGCTGAATGTAAATAGTCGCCCGTGGAATGGACAAGCAGTTACCGCCCGAGGGCCATTAGCCTGCGATTGCATAGAGCTGCACAGTATGCGGACACACCGGTTAAAGGGAGGCTCCATTCATTGTGTAAAATTTTGAATTTTTGAAATATCATTAATACATTCAAATTCATTGATATCTGCAACATGTCATATTTTTTAAACATCAGCAAACTCATCATTTTAAGCATTTTAATTACATCCCAAGGGGACCATTGCACGGCACATGTGATGTCATATGTGCTCAATGCATATTTATGAAAGTATTACCAATAGGCGTAGGCAGTCACAGTATTAGCTCATTCACTACAAACGTCCATGGACTGATAAAAATTAAAAAGTTTACAATGAGTGGAGTGTCTCTTTAAGAGTGGCCTTACGGTCGCGAAACCTTTGTACCGACGTGTCCGTATAACATGTAGCTCCTAAAGCCTCGCTTATGTCGCCCTTACGTACAGTCAGAACTAGTTGGCAACTGATAATCGGCGCGTAGTTGGAACTAATTAGTCACAACTACTAGGTGACATAAGCTATCGGGCGTCAGAGAGTAACTAGTTGCCAACTAGTTGCAAACTAAAAATATCCAGATCCTGAAAGTCGCACATGTTCAACTTCAGCGACTAGTTGACAACTGTATCCTGAAGACAGCCAATGAAATTCGCTTTACATTCCACGTGGCCTAACGTGACCACGTGACCTAATCACCACGTCACTTAAAATCAAAGGAAATCTTGGTCGACATAAGCACTCAAAAGACGGCGATAAATTAGTTCCAGGTAGTTGCGACCGATCGGTATTTTTCTACTCGGTGGCGACATAAGTTACCAGTTGCAACTTGTTGACGCTATTTCTATCACAGCGTAGGGCGACATAAGCGAGGCTTAAGACTGCTAATACAGGGAAATGAACTACTCGCGCTTCATTTTCTCTCCTCATTTTCCATTCAAAATAAAAATCAGAAAATGAAAGCCAATCTGAGCAGCTTATGGAGAATGCAATGATTATTCTTCAGGTTCCGGATGACTCGTGTCAAATCACGAATGAGAAGTGAAGGATTGGAACAGACAAGCCCGTTCATTTTGCTACAGATAACCTCCCTCCGCCATCTCTTCGAACGTTTGTTGAATAAAGCTCATATTCCAGCTTCATCATGGTTTATCAGGTGTGTCAACCGCTATTCGGGATTAGGACCTACGTCCACAAACATGCATGTAGCTGCATTATTCTTCATGGTTGGCTTTTTGCCTACCTACTCTTCATTAGGTTTTGGCCGATATCTCCGCAACGGCTGGGTCAAATTTGACATACCGTATATCAATCGATTTGTCTTTTTTGCCGCTGCAGGCATCATCGCTGTCATTTTCCCTAAAAACGTGACAGAAAAAAGTTCTTTCACCAATCACAGTTCGTGTTTACGGCCGAAATGGCGGCCATTTTGAAATGACGCAATGCATCGCGCACGTGTAAACTGCACTGAACACCATGGCGAAATGAAATGGCTTTTGAAAAAGGGAGCCGTTATGTCGGCCTTACGCGAAAAATGAAGATAGCAGAAAGATAACGACAAGAAAGACAAGTCAATTGATGTATGGTATGTCAAATTTGAGCCAGCCGTTGCGGAAATACCGGCTGAAAACCTCGCGCCAATCGGATGTGGAATGAAGTGTAGTCTAGCATCACAAAAAGGTCTTTGTGCACAAATTTTGATGAATCAAACTAAAAACGTGGCCTAGGCAGAATAAAACTGATATAATAAGAGCTCTGTCTCTAGAATAAAACACGGTTACGTATCATTTAATCAAAGGAGCATAGAAAAAAAAACACTGGTTAAAAATCCCACTTCAAATGCACAGCGTACTCTTCTAATCGTAATCGATCCACACCTGTCAGCTTCGATGACACGTATTCTACCTTAAGAAGAAACTGATAACGACTGGATGAACTCCCAGCTGAATTTCTTACGGCACTTCAGAAAGAAATGGTATTCATCTTCCAATTTCAATTCCTGAGAGTAGGCAAAGGCAAATACAATCACCATTTAAAGCGAATCGACATCGAAAAAAGTTGATTTAGAAATAGAATTCGAAAGGGGACGAATTTTCAGGAAAAAATGTAAACAAACTTCTCCAGAATGTCAACAAAGAAATTTTCGTGCATTCTGATTGGCTGAATTTTGTGTTTACAACCAGCCAAATGTAAACAGAATCCGCTGTCGATTCGCTTTAAGTTAGAAGAAGGAACCAACGGTAACATAGCAGACGGCTTCGATTTATTCTTTCGTACAAAAAAAACTACAAAATATAAGACCCATTAAGAGGAAGTGTAACTCATCCTCGTTATCATTTTCTTTCATAATTGCTAGTCGTTTAACGCATAAACCACTTCCAACATCGATAAAAGAGTCGTATGAGCTATATTAAGAAACGATAAGCTATATTTAGAGTCATTTTTCCAACCGCAGTCATTCGTCGGCGCAATAGGAAATTGGCAATCAACAAGTCTTCAAATGTAGAAAAGAAATCGATCGTCTCAACATCTTTGAACTGCAACCGATCCTACGATTCGTATCGTATACAGTCACCAAAGCAATGACCGTTATTCTCAATTATCATGAGCGCTTGCGCAATATTCTTCCCCATTAAGTCATTTAACGCTTGTTTGAGTGAAAAAAAACCGCATTCGTCTTGAAAGAAAGAGTGCTATTTAAAGCAAAGACAGCTATTTTAAGCCTGATTATGCATCGAATGCGTCAAGATCATGATGAAACCAGGGAAAGAATGTTCATCTTTTTACATC
>NMRB01000486.1:110549-129702 GCA_002633025.1 Notospermus geniculatus
CCCCCCGATCCCCTACCTTCAACCTTGACTCCTGGTGGGTCACCGGGCACTGCCCAAACCTGGAAGTGATGCCCTAGGGCCTATGTTGTTCTGTATTCTGGACCTTGGATTTAGCAAGATCTCTTGGTCTTGGAGAAGGAGGACACTATTAAAAGGGATATATTTCTGGGAAAGCAAGGGGTCAGGGTTTCCGCCAGGATTTTCAAGGAGGGGGAGAAAAAAAATTATCAAAAATTTCAAAAAAAAATGTTGTTTTTTTGTTAAAAATGGCCTCCAGAGTCATTTTTACAATCCAAAATGCAAAATTAGTCTTCCTTCTGCATGAAGATTGCATTTGAAATGTAAGAAATAAAAGAAAAAACACTACTGAAGTGAAAATAGTGATATTTGAAAAAGGTAGGCCTAAGGCCTAGTCTGCAAACTTGAAGGGGGATAGGCCTATCCCCTCCTTGAAATTTTTTAGGAGGGGATCATCCCCCCTCTGGCAGAAACACTGGTGTATAGCTAGGCCTATTTTCACAAATTTAGTAAAAAACATTCAAAAGGGGTAATTTGCTGAACCCTGCAAACACCTTGTTGGGACCATAGTCCTTCCTAGGCCCTATCTGTTTTTTGTTTTGGTACCCGGCCGCCTGGCATGCCTGGGAGACTCCCACGGAACAGACAGTAGCGCCGCGGCGGGGAGAAGTTGCACCTCATTCTCATCAAAACTGTGTAGTGAGACCTGGAAACCACCTAGTGGAGGATCCTTGTATCAATATAGAAAGCCGTCTCATTTGCTCAGCAGCAAAAAATGTGGGCCTACTTCTGCAGTTTTATCAAACTCGTCCCCAGTGGGTTTACGTTCCTACAACACCACTGGAAAGGGCTGACGACTTCAGGAATACTGCGCATGCGCGATATACTAATTTATGAGGCGAATCACACTGAGCTGGGACCCGCGGCATGATGTTCCCAACTAAACTATTCGTTTGAAATTGCTCTAATACTCAAACAACTTCGTGTTTTGGGTGTATTATATGACTCTTTAGGCATATATGATATTTTTCAGTCATCGAAGAACGAAATATTGTGGGAAACAGACATTTTGGCACGCTGCCAGCGGTTGACCAGAAATTTTGGTCAGATCGCAGCCCTTTCCAGAGATATCCTCGGATGAGGTAGATCTGGGTACGAGATTGNTTCCGAGGATGACAAGTTAAAAACCTGTCAATTGACAGGATAGACCCTGTCAATTTAAGCATATTCTGAGAACGAGTTTCAGCTTGTCAGTACGACGAGAATCTTTTAAGAGTGTGACCAGCATCGAAGAAAAACAGTCAACACATGAACTAACTTAGTTTTTGATCATAGACAGGCTTCTCTATTGATTCCTCGATCTGGTCTCATCAAATTCTCATCGACGTAGGCTACGTGTTCACTGAAGGTAAGTTTGTGGATGACTCAGGTGAATGGACGTACGTACAAGTGGTTCCTAGCGACCACTCCAACAGAAAAAGAAAAGGAAAATGGCCACTTTTGCAGAGGAAATTGGTAGATCTACATCGTCATCTTCAAAGAAACTTTATGGGAGGAACATCAATATCTCCAGAAAACACGGTAATTTGCCCCAATATTATTAAGCACATTTCTCTCGGTCAAAGTTCTGATCAAATTTTCAGAAGTTTACCAACACAAGTCTTCAGAAATTTTCGCCGGGCTCACGGCTTTTCGAACAACTATTTATACATGTATGACTGTTTAAACCGTATTCAACATATTCAGGAAAATTTGTAAAGTATTTGACCAAAGAAAGAGAGAGCACAAAAGTCGACACACAAAATGATGATGATAATGATAATGATGATGATAATGATGATGATAATGATAATGATGATGATAATGATAATGATAATGATGATGATATATAGGAAGTCAACTTCCTCAGGCACTTTTCAGTATGGAACTCCAGAAAAGACTCAAAAGTATTTGACAATGTGAAGCGGGCTTTTATTTACCAGATTTAAGACATTTACTGAAACTGATGCTGCCAGGCTACCGGATGAAACTGGCAGAGACTTGCGGCGTGGAACACACCTGAGGTGCAGGGTGTTCACAGCTGTACATACTGTACACGAATTCATCAGTGCATTCAAGGTGACGATGCACTGTAATACTACACGATGTTTCTCATCACTCAAGGCCATGAGCAGGAATAATATGCTAATTTGTCTTAGTAAGTCTTAGGTGGTCGCGTCGAATGAGTGGAAATTGTGAGAACACTACAGCAGGGGAAACAATAACTCCTTCCCAATCGATCCACTTGTCCACCCTTATTAGCCCTGGGCTATTTTTCATCTCGGACATATTTCACGGTGAAGTGGCTTCATCTGACCAGATATTCATCCGAGCGCACCTCGGTGAGATGCGCCCATCAATGTGTAGAAAGGATTCTTGTTTAGAAAGATAGATGGATTAGACGTATCGTTCATGGACGAAATTAAAACGATGGATGTGTCCTATGAATGTTTGAAATGTCCAACATACACATCCTCCCACAGCAGGGCTTTGGTCTCGCTACGCTCGCACACGAAGTTTGTGTGAGTAGATGGAGCGAGGTAAAACCCCCTGCTGTGGGAGGATGAACTTAGTGAGGGTCTGAAAAAGGCCGAGTAGGCCTATAGAAAGTACGTGCATTCCAAGCAAGAAGCAGTGCATACAGAGTTTCAGGGTAGGCCAAGTTGGAGACCGAAATATCGCAAGATATCTGAAGGTATCATCTAAATTTGTAAAACATCTGAGGGATCCTTATGAGCGCAGGCCATTATGTAGCCCTGTTCTATAGTCGAAAACATTTTGCCTGGATATATGTTACTGCACCTTTTGGCTTGCATTTTTACCTGATATTATGTCACACTCAAGAGGGTTACTGATGTGAAATTTACGCCATCTTTTTTTATATTAGTAGCAAAATTGAGATATTAAAGTTAAAGAGTGAGACGGTTTTTCCAGTGACCCGATATACATGTACAGGTAATATACGTACATTTTACCATTTAGTACCATGTTATGTAACTCTAGGCGGTTAAGAATTGAGTTAAAAAATAGGCCGTCCTTTGGAAGTCATGTACACATTTTTATTTTTAGGTTAGAAAACCGAGAGTTAATCCCACTTCATATAGTCAATTCCAGTTTTATCCCAAACACGTTACTGTTGCTGTAACGTTCTTGGCTGACATTTATGAAATACCAGCCGAAGTGTTTTGCTATCCAGATGATGTCGGAAAATATAAAACCTACATAATCTGCTCACAATCGACTCAAGAAAAATGATGAGGAAAAAATCCAATCATTGGAGACGTTATGATAGAAAAAGACAATCAATCTCGATCCCCGGATTTTATTGGATTTTCTGCCAGCACGTCCACTTTCAACGCGTTGGGGTCAAAGCCAGGAAGCGGGTCAAGGACATGAGTAGACAGAAATGGTAATCCATGGACGAAGCGGAGAAAAAACCCACGAAAATGTTGCTAGCGAATGTGACTCTTAAGAAACACAGACCAACAGTTGGAATGGTCGATGAACCCTGAGATGCATCAACTGAGGGTCATCACGTCGTCATGGTTACCAGAGAAACCGTTCCATAGTCTAAGACGCGACGAATATCGTGAATTTATGGATACACAAAAGGCAATATAATAAGAGTCGAAAATAAACGATTGAAAGTAATTTACAAAAAGGCACCTATATAAAGAATGATGTATGTACAATATTTGATAAACGTCGTAGAAAATGCTCCACGCATAGATCTACTCCCACATTCACATACATTACATGTACAGTACATGCATCTCGGACTGCTTCATTAAATGGGGCCTTGACGACCCTCAGTGCAGTATGCACTGAAAACGCCACTGCATGTCCCATTAAGTGTCCTACGAACTCGACATCTTAGGCCTGGACATGAAATCACGACCATCGGTAAGGATGTCTCGGTGCGCCCATTGGTCAATGTCCTTAATAATGTAGGTCAAGTGGGCTTGGCTTGAATATCCAGAATCGGCCTTCGATCGGTGAATCTACAGTATATCCCATCTTTATCCTTGCTGAGAATCGGACATCGCGCTGCAATCCGATTATACATCTACTTCAGGAGTTTTTTGATTCAACATTTCACAGGCAATTCTCAAACTTCCCTTGTCAATGCGTTGGATAGACACCAATTTTGCAAGTCATTGCATTGGTCAAAATTCTGTAGCCAAAAAGATTTCTCCGTTTTTCTACTCATTCTACTCATTATACTTAAAAAGAGGTAGAAGAATCCCTTACACTACTTCCTCGGGGGGGGGGGGGGGGGGGTTAAACACTAAGCCCACGCTAATTTTTGCGTTGCGTGGAATTAGCGTAGCGTTTGCGTGGACTTTGCGGGATCTCTAANGCGGGTCAAGGACATGAGTAGACAGAAATGGTAATCCATGGACGAAGCGGAGAAAAAACCCACGAAAATGTTGCTAGCGAATGTGACTCTTAAGAAACACAGACCAACAGTTGGAATGGTCGATGAACCCTGAGATGCATCAACTGGGGGTCATCACGTCGTCATGGTTACCAGAGAAACCGTTCCATAGTCTAAGACGCGACGAATATCGTGAATTTATGGATACACAAAAGGCAATATAATAAGAGTCGAATAAACGATTGAAAGTAATTTACAACAAGGCACCTACATGTATATAAAGAATGATGTATGTACAATATTTGATAAACGTCGTAGAAAATGCTCCACGCATAGATCTACTCCACATTCACATATATTACATGTACAGTACATGCATCTCGGACTGCTTCATTACATCGCGGCTTGACGACCCTCAGTGCAGTATGCACTGAAAACGCCACTGTCCATTTTAACTCTCGCTACGAAATCGACACCTTAGGCCTGGACATGAAATCACGACCATCGGTAAGGATGTCTCGGTGTCGCCGATTGGTCAATGTTCATTATAATCTAGGTCAAGTGGGCTTGGTTGAATATCCAGAATCGGCCTTCGATTGGTGAATCTACAGTATATCCCATCTTTATCCTTTATCCTTGTTGAGAATCGGACATCGCGCTGCAATCCGATTATACATCTACTTCAGGAGTTTTTTGATTCAACATTTCACAGGCAATTCTCAAACTTCCCTTGTCAATGCGTTGGATAGACACCAATTTTGCAAGTCATTGCATTGGTCAGAATTCTGTAGGGCCGTCATAAGATGATTTCTCCGTGTTTCTACTCATTCAGTATTACTTAAAAGGTTTTAAGGGGGTAGAAGAATCCCCTAGACGACTTCCTCGGGGGTTAAACACTCAACATACCGCCGGGTCTCATTCAGTCAGCCAAGATCCAGATTCCTGGTAGCTATGACGTCAATGGTGCAATTATCCGGCGTAAATTTCATCCAGGGTCAGAACACGTCAACAGAGGTTGAAGTGGCCCTGACGAGGCTGTGGATGTGATGGAATCAGATCTAGTGCGAAGAGTGGCTGGGAAAGAACAGGTGAAGGCTAAAGCCGACAAACGTGTTTGGATCAGAGTGGAACCTAAAACACGAAAAGGCTCTGGGTGCAGAGAATTTTAGAGTGGTGGTATGCGTTGCTTATATGGACTAAAAAATAACAGTTCAGTCATTTGCAAACGTAGCCCTCATCTTGATGCAGGGTCCATTTTGTTGCATATCATGCTTAGGCTACAAGCAACATGTACGGTACTTACTTGGGCCCACACTAGCATTCGTAGGTTTTGTCTCTTATAATTGTTGAGAATTTCATTATTTTTGTTCACATAGTCGTCGAAATCATGATGCTCATATTTTTCCCTATGCAATTTATGCTGCTGATATTCCCGTTCATTGTCAATACCAAAGGCATGAAAGGCCCGGGAAGAACTGGAAATAGGAAGAAGCGTTCACTTCCAACTTTTGTTTGGAGAAATTTTTATACTCTCGACAAACCTGAAGGAGAAAGGCATAGGTATTTTTCGCAAGGTAGGGGAAATCAAGAAGTATGTCAGAGCGAACAGATATAGCTTACATCTGTTCTACCTGCGGTGTTCTTTACCACGATAACTATTTCGAGATCGCTGAAGACCTAAATATAGACGCAGATTACTATTTATAACTCGTCTGTGTTTTTCTTGACAGCTGGTGACGTCACGAACAGTATGGCTGCCGGATCAAGGCACCGTTACTGGATACCGTACGAGCACCTGGAAATTAAAGCTCGTACCGTATGTCGGTTACTATGTAGGCCTATAGGCCTACGTGCCGGGTGTGTTTCAAAATTGGTCACCCAAGAAAATGGGGCAAAATTTAACTTTGGAAAATCAATGGCACAAATCTTTGTGATCATTTTAAAAAATCAAATGTAGTATTTGATAATAGACCTTTAACTATTAGTTTCTCCATCTGGGATGTACAGTGTATACTCATTTGAAGATAAAAAAATATTGAGCTTGCCAGCAAAATCTATTGTTCCGTCCGACACCAAAACTGCTTTCTGTCAGACTTTAAAGGGTTAATAGATCAATCAGTTTGCAGTGCCATAATTTAGAGCTCCATGATACCTAGATCTGACATGAATATTGTAGAGTTTCAAGAAACAGCCTTTCACCAGTTAGTAGACAAACAATGGTGAAAATTTTCTGGCGTGTCGGACGGAACACTTTTTGAAACACACCCACGTGTTTTTCTATTCACAATGGGCATGCGCACTTATGCGTACAGAGCGCGACGAGGTCGGCCCAGTGCACCCTGCACATTTTTCCCTTTAGGTACAGCGAGATGAAATATCTGATAGGTAATTACTTTTCAAAACTTAAAAAACTTTACGGTAACTTTCCATCAAAAAAGCACGTTGCAATGATGTATTGGATGGGTTGAACTGTCTGTCAATGTAATATTGCTCAGGCTTGAACTTCGAGAAATACCTTGGTTGGACAACTTGGGTCGTTAATCATGTTTAAGAGTAATGAACAGGTTAGTTTTTGCCCGACTGAACCTTTCCAGTCTGATTTACTGTGTTACTCCTGTACATTATTTCTCTCTATCCACATTCAACATGCACATTTCATTCTGTTTCTTGCTCTGGTTTACTCCCATCGAAAGGTCACTGCAGTTGGCGATTCAAACCGTCCAACTTACCCTTTCATTATCAACAAGAAAAGGACATCGGAGCGATGTCTATGGTTTCCGATGATAAGTTTACTACTCTTGAGCTAGTTATCTGTGACCTTGACCTCTGACCTTGAGAAGTATTGCGTAACTGGAACAGGGATCCTTGATTAATCAAATAGGGGATGGTTAATGCAGGCTTCTAATTAGTTTTCCCCTGAAATTCTGAGTAGATTTGCACTTTAGAACTGTTTGACCTTGACCTTGACCTCTGACCTTCAAGGTCATTGTGTAATCTGAAAGCTCATCCTTGATAACCTAGGTGTAGATGAAGGTTTTAGGCTTCCACCATCACCAGGTTCTGTCTCATGTTATTTGTNGTTCTACCTGCGGTGTTCTTTACCACGGTAACTATTTCGAGATCGCTGGAGACCTAAATATAGACGCAGATTACTATTTATAACTCGTCTGTGTTTTTCTCGACAGCTGGTGACGTCACGAACAGTATGGCCGCCCGATCAAGGCACCGTTACTGGATACCGTACGAGCACCTGGAAATTAAAGCTCGTACCGTATGTCGGTTACTATGTAGGCCTATACGTGTTCTTCCATTGTTACAACAGAAGGCGCTCATATCTCGCACCAATCCGTTACGCCGTGCTCACAGGATTGTGGGTAATCAAGATGGCGTCGGGTGATTGACAGCGAACTACTTTCTTGGCTGATCATGTGATCCCTCGATCCCTGTAGTTTCTAGGATCAAAATACCTGTAAACCTCGCTTATTATGAGATTTGTTACTTGCTATACAATTATTCACAAAAATCTGTAAATATTTTTGCATTAAACAAAGAACGTTAAGCCAATAACTTGGATTTATTTTTTTCCTACGCTGTGATGAGGTCGCGGACGTACACCTGGCCGAGGTGATGCGTTCCAAAGCTACACAGGTCTGTGCATAATCAGTCTCGCGCAGCCTGTGTGGACACAATGCGTGTTCTTCTATTCACAATGGGCATGCGCACTTATGCGTACACAGCGACGAGGTCGGCCCAGTGCACCCTGCACATTTTTCCCTTTAGGTACGGCGAGATGAAATATCTGATAGGTAATTACTTTTCAAAACTTAAAAAACTTTACGGTAACTTTCCATCAAAAAAGCACGTTGCAATGATGTATTGGATGGGTTGAACTGTCTGTCAATGTAATATTGCTCAGGTTTGAACTTCGAGAAATGCCTTGGTTGGACAACTTGGGTCGTTAATCATGTTTAAGAGTAATGAACAGGTTAGTTTTTGCCCGACTGAACCTTTCCAGTCTGATTTACTGTGTTACTCCTGTACATTATTTCTCTCTATCTACATTCAACATGCACATTTCATTCTGTTTCTTGCTCTGGTTTACTCCCATCGAAAGGTCACTGCAGTTGGCGATTCAAACCGTCCAACTTACCCTTTCATTATCAATTAGTTACATTCTCACAACTTTGATAATACATTGTGTTTAGAAAACCACTGGAAATTACCGGCCATGGAGAATTAGCGGAATCAGCGGATCTGGCGGATTTAGCGGATTCCGTATAAAATTTAAAAATCAATGGAAATTAATTGAGTAATATAGTTTTCAAGTGTTCTGTGTGCCGCACAGGTTATAAAGGAAAAGCTGCAACAGCCTCGCGCACGGGAACTGGCCAAACTATTCCTGCAAACCATTTTCGTTGCCCTCTTTGGATGACCACTCTAAAAGCTATTTTCACTGTCCTTTATAATGTGGCATAAAGAACACTTGAAAACTTAGTTTTACTTAATCAATTTCCATTTATTATTAAATGTTATTTAATTTTATACAGAATCCGCCAAATTCGCTAATTCTCTATGGCCGAAATCACCCGAACCTTCTCACAAAGTACGTACATATACTGTACACAACATTTTTATGTATGACTTGAAAAGCTTTCAGCGAGTGCTTTCTAATGATTGATAGGTCTACCTATGTGACAGGGTTTTCTTTGTTTTCATAATCCTTCAGGCTTGTTGTATCTTTCATGGAATTTCAGCGAAAGGGCTTAGTTCAACGAGAGTGACCGACAGGGATCGCTGCAGTCTCAACCACGGAGCCAAACAGAGTAGCAAAATGGCCTATTCGAGGGACGAGGTTGAATATACGCAGGGGTGACATCTGCTGAGAAATTGTAGAACTAGTGGTCAAAGACAGTGAGGCTTTAAAGCTAAGAACTTGGCCAATCGAAACCCTTGTTGGAGATCATATCAGGTTCGCATTGTACATGTAGGCCTACGTTTAGAGGTAAATCTACGACATCAAATCATTCATCCACCTTTTCCAACACATAGCAACATGCATGGCTGCACCGACTGACAGTGTGAACTGTGCCTGCCGACAGCTACACGGAAAGCTGAAGAGCACTCCTTTGAATTTTCTTTAGCCGTGGTGTTTCTCTTCGACGCTGACGTTATTCGGAGGAACCAAGTACGTGGTATACATTCTTAGCCTATCAATATCCACAAAACTAATAAATTTTGTGCATTTTTTATCAATATCATCCAAGGCACGCTGGCTTGGTAAATAACCTGCTCCAAGCTTCTTATACAGTGCTCTGACGTCAGTAGCATCACATACTGTACAAGCCAGTGTGCGAGTTTGATACCACATCAACCTATTTGCAACATAAGTGCACGTAAAGAACGTTGCATTCTGTAGAATATTCATGGGCAATGAATTGCATGCAGAGGAGATCCAGCAGAAAAATGGACTCTAAAGCCACGGATCTCTCGACCAGTCAGCTTTACTTTTCACTGTTTGACTGAGGCCCGTAGACGTCTAATGCACAGCCCACACTTTCCGAAAGTGCCACTTTTTAGAAAGGTGACACTTTGAGTAACTTTCGGAGAGTTCAGCTTGGAATTCTGACTTGGCAGTCACTTTCATTTGACGCTTTGAAAGTGTCACTTTCGCGAAAGTGGAGTCAGTTGTGCACTAGCAAAGTACCGGTACAGCTAAAGTTACACTTTTCCAAAAGTACGGCGAAAGTGTGGGCTGTGCCACACACTGGGCGTTTTTCAACATCATCATAATAGAGATAACTGGGTGGTTCAAAACGATTTCAACGTTACAACGAGTCGAAATCGCCAGTTAGTATTGGCTAGGTATTTAAATACGCCACCCCTCTCTCAGTTTTGCACAAACATCCAATATTGAATTCCAAGGATTCAGATCTAAACGAAATTTGCAGAAGCGGATCGTCACGGCCACATCGATGATTGGAAAGAGAAGTTTCGAAGGGCCACCTATCTGCCAGGACTGCGCCCAACAATCATCGAAAATACTATGTACACAATGATTCTGTCACACGCAAAATCGTCAGTTGAAAAAAAATATTCTGAATTCTTTCGTGGTTCGTTGAATGTCAGAAATATCTATTTCAGTTGCTATTCGATGCATATCTGTTTGCATTTGACCAGATAATTTCTACACGTATGTAACAGCCATATTTCTCACGAGTGTCATTTTTTCGATATTCAGATTTATCTGCTTGGAGAAGAGCTGACTGAAAAAAATATGTGCGATATAAAGAAAAGGATGTGTTTTTCAGCAGTCTCTTTTAGTTCATGATGTTTCTTTTTTTTGTTTTTTCGATGACAAGCCGGAAACCAATACACTGAATGCTTTTTATTCCACTCTTTGTATGGGAAAACGTTCTATGTTGCCACTTTATATTGACATCATTTTGAGAAATATCTCCCGAAAATCACACAAAATGTCATGTAATTTTAATAAAATTTCTCAAAATGGGAAAAATTTTCTCCCAATTTGAGAAATTGAAAAATTCGCGCAAAATTCCAAAATTCGCGCAAAATTCCAAAATTTTCCACTTGTTATTTTCTCCTTTTATTTCTTGCTACTCCCTTCAGTTCTTGAATCGGGCGCAACATAAATTCATTCATGCATCAAACCATCACTGATAACAAGAAGCAGAACCTTCCAGGTTGCTTTGATATCTCAAATATCTCATAGTTTTACGTACTCGCAGGTTCAAGGAAAATATTTATCATTTCTTTTCATCTTTCATCGCGCCATATAAACAGTTTACTCCAGAGTATGTTATCCGATGGTGCTGTTATACAATGTTGTGACAAAAACGGCCAACACACGTGTACATGTGCATGTATCTACACTCTACAAGGTGTTTCTATCAGGGTATCATCATCAACTGAGTATGCAGAAATTTCCAAGCACGGGAAACATCACGGACGTGAAAATAGCCAGAACAGTAGCTGATCACGTAAACCATTGTGATTCTTCGTTAGAAAATGTCTCTATTTTTGCTTGTAGATAAGATCGTGTACTGGCTGCACAGTGTGCACACTGCACGTAAGCCTACATGTACTAACTAGATAACGCCGTGCACACAATCACGGTTGCCATTCTAATCGGGTTTATTTCGGACGCGAAAGTCACGTCCAATCCGCCAAGAAGAATAGAATGTGGTACGTTTCAGGGTGGAAAGGTTGTTACATAACTACCTTTTAGCGCCAAACTGCCGCGTTTATAAAAGAATGGGCCGTTTTAGTCCAGTATGATTTCGCGTACGTCAACCGTGACAATGGATCACTGGACTCATGTATGCACAGTATGTACAGCTATTACTACAAACCAATGCCTTCCCACTGATCTCATATTCGGAGTGCCTTTACAAAAGGGAGGGCGTTCCGCCTGTCAGTTTCTCATCGACAGGAATAGGTTTGAGGTGAGAAACGAAAGGGCCTCAAGGAAAAGCTGCCCTGAGGAGAAAAGTAACATCTGGCGATTGTTTTCTATTACCATGCACCCCATTGGTAGCTGGCTATAGGCTCATATCAGTGCGTTCACTTCATCACAGTGGGCTAGCAACTGAAACCTACGCATTTCGGCTCAAATGTTGATGTTTAGTGCATTGTACATGTAGTTGCAATACATGATGTCAGAGTTAGATTCTCATGCCAACTGATCGGTGTGAGCACATCAAAATGCCTATGAGGTGGGAGGCTGCCTGTTGGGAGCAAAAGAAGTGGGCACTTTTTACAGTGGGACATTCTTTACTGTTTCACAGGCGTCCGAATACCTTTTGTGGACTAATTGAGGAGAAAAAGGCTAGATTTCTGTAAAAAATTGGCATCATTTTGATAATGAGATGAAGCCAAATGTAATGATGACAATCCATGAATTATGACATCGTGGCCGGTAAACCATTTGAGCGTCGATGAGAATCGATGAGTTACCAAAACCTCGGGAGAGTTCTGAACCACGAAATTCCGCTATCAACAACTGCAGACGGAAACGTGGTATATTTCAACAAACTGGCTGAACAGGAAACCAATAAAACGCTGAATATAGCTCAACCTTAGTTGAACTGCACGAGCACATGATATGTAAGGAATATCAAGATCATTCCAGACAATTTAACACGTTTAAGATGAAACAGCGAAAGACCCCACTGCAAATTTCCTAAGCGGGTGTTATGAGATCCTACTCGTGCTTACATATTCATGGATGCGGCTCTAAGTGTTGCGAACTACCGTAAACCCGCCTGCCCTGAATGAGAATGCATCCATTTGGGGGTTTTGTAAATTCCGAACTATCGGCGCACTCCCCTTGAGCGGTCTCTTGACACCGATTTCTTGGGGCTGTCAATGAGGATTTACAAAGCGATTCAACTCGGGTCCCATGTGGCGAGATTAGAATAAGAAATGGAGAAATGATCGAGAAACTGCTGACGACTTTCGCTAACCTTTGCCTGGTGAACTTACAACTGTACTGATCGAACAGGTTCACTTGAACATGGCGTACTAATGCCCCTTGACGCGGAGCAAAATCCTTGATCTAGTAGTAAAAGGTAAGGTGAGATGGACATTCTCCAACTCAATGAGAAGTACAACTCTTTGGTATTACGATGATACAACTTCCCTTGGGCGACCATATAGAAAAAAATATTGATATTCAACGTGTGGGTATAGGAAAAACGAAAAGTGGAGAAGTTCTATCCAGGGTGACTATAATTGTAGAAGGCGAGATTCCCATGATTGGTGAGCGCTCCACGGAGGATCTATAAAGATGATTTTTTCTTGTAACGAAATGATGGGCCTCAAGGTATTGCCTAATCCAAGTCACCAGTTAACAAAGGAACCACAAGTGATAACTGACGATGTTGCGCACAAAGCAAGCACACTCCTTCTGAGGTTGCAGAAAAACCGTTACACAACCCACAAGAATGATTACCATCATAAGGAATCAAACATAAAGGTTTAACTACGAACGATGAAGTAACTGAGGGATACACTTTAGGTATTGCCACCAGACGTCTCTTACTGCCTGAATTTTGGCTTTACGTCATAGGCAGGAGCTTCAACTTTTTTTATGGTAGTGGTGTACATGTACATCAATCTGTCAACTTGATGCCTTCTGAGGATAACAGAGCTATTTTCAGCACAATTAGTGTTCCACGTGCAAATGTACAGATGACCCTGCGCTCGTGGGGTTCTCATTAATTCAGTCTTTTTGTATTATAAGATCAACAAGTCTAAATTCAACAAAATTTGCACTAAACATGTAGAAGGGTCATGCCTGTCATATGGAAGAGTCAGAATGCAAATCTGTTGAGGTTTAAAGGGATACTGCCCATATTTATAAAATGCTAAATTTGTAAGTTGAACCTTTATGTTTGATTCCTTTATGCCTACATGTATAACCACCCCTCACTTGTGTGTCCAGACTGGTCAGATTTCAACTACCTATTCAGCTATCCTAAGACAGGCAACCTGCCACTGACTCTTGTACTGGTCATACTACGAATACCGTGCTGCATACTCCGAATACCGTATTGTACTCGGCTGTACCAGTTTCTGACGCCATGCCCAACCGCCCCAATCAAAAAAGCCAATCGCCAATCACTTTGATTAGATCCTTCAGACATGAGCACTGATGTACGGCCTACCTTTTCCTTTGTTGGACCGGACGCAAATGCAACCACCAATCACTGACGCACAATAGCAGAAGTATCCCATGTCACATCGGCAAATTTTATTATGGTGACGTGAATAGAAGGCCACGAAAAATATAGATATATTTGGGCTCCATTGGGAGGATGGTTGTACATAATGTAGTAAGACCATATGGCGGTAAGGTCCCAAGTTAGCCGAATGCTGCTTGATATTCCCACGTATTGCCAGAGGCGATTACATGTATGCTCGAAAAAAAGTGACCATTTTCTTTTTTCACCAAAATCAACGACAGGAAAGTGGAGAATGATATATATTTATTCTTTATTGCTACGCAATGAAACGTTTTCGTCAACGCTAGGCAAAGATTTGTAAAAATAATAATTATGAATGCCCAATGATGGCCTACATGTGGGTCTATACAATAAGCTCTATTGGCCCCAAATCTGAATTTTAAAAAATCGTACGAAAAATGAGACCGTACACTGCGGGCATTACTGTGTCGAATGACTTAAGGTTTTTAAAGAACATTTTAGAAAGTTGATATTTTTGTGTTTAGTTATCTATTGCACATATCATGGTATGAAAAGAAACAATCCGCTGTAACGTTTTCTAGTGTTCCCCATATCTCAGTGTTTCCGTACAAAAGTAAGGTAGAGAAACCTTGATTTTCAATAGAGGAACACAGAGAAATCTACCAATCTCGTTTCACGGTATATTCCATACAATATAGAGTTTTCGCAAAAGCCGCCGAAACGCAACGCGAACGTCTATCCTTTTTTGTTCGGTGCCTCTTCGTGGCATCGAACAATGGGTTTGGCCTTCGGTCGCGTAGGCATTTCGGGGGCTTTGCGAAAACTCCGTAATGAGGGGAAAATCGGACGCCAACTACAGGACCTCTCTGCATTTCTGATTTCTAGCCCCCTTCTTCTATTGAAGCATAGTTATAACTTCCCTTAATAGATTTCGACATCGTCTTCTAGCTTCTATTCCTCAACTGCTCCTAAAGGAATCAATGGTCTATTTATCTTGCCCATTCTGATTCGTTATTGGTTCAGAGAAATTAATACATACGTCTGAAGATTGTGGTCAATGGTAGCAGGTTAATTCAAAGAACCTACCTGTCCCGTATGCCAAGTTGGCTAAACCACTCAAGTCACCCTTCGGTATCCGTAACCTAATTCGTGGCAGCTTTCCCCTCGCAACAAGGACTCATCATGTTTGACACGTCGGAAGGGAGCAGCGTGGAATACGGATATCAAGCCACTTTATGATATGCGTAGGAAGAAAATTGGTCTCCCCTGGAGCAGATACATGTTAGTCTAGACTCTATCCGATATTTCGGGGGTTGTTGCTTTGAGAACAAAACCGACGAGGCTAAATAGGGTTTATATACCCCGCTTAGTCACGCTAAACCAACAACCCGTTTCTTAGTACCCAAACTAAAAAAAATGCTTATTGGAGGATACCTTTTCATCACAATTGTATAGATACGTTGTGTAGAAACGCATCATACATTATGTATAAACATTAACAAACAGAAGAATAATAAAAACGAAAGAACTACATGTATAAGGATACAAAGAAAGAAATAGCACTAAAATTGACACACAACGTGATAATATACAGGAAGTCAACTTCCAGATTTTGCAAATTTTCGACCCCATAGGGTTTATATACCCCGCTTAGTCACGCTAAACCAACAACCCGTTTCTTAGTACCCAAACTAAAAAAAATGCTTATTGGAGGATACCTTTTTATCACCATTGTATGGATACGTTGTGTAGAAACGCATCATACATTATGTATAAACATTTATAACAAACAGAAGAATAATAAAAACGAAAGAACTATAAGGAAATATAATTATATTGTGATAGCGCCTGTCAGATGAAGGTTGCGCGGAGGATATGGATTGCAGGCAATTCGATTTGACACGTTTCAGTAGACCCCTAGTCTCATCAAATCCAATAACACTATACAGGCACCATTGTGATGGTGTATTCCCTTATTTGAATAATCAGTATGATACATTGCATTAGACAACCTCTTATTTTTCAAAATAAGGGATAAGGGCCAAAGTTCATTGGGTAAATCCACTTTAAAAATGTTTTGTCTTTGGAAGTTCTCTGGGGTGCACACAGGCGAGTGAGCAAACTGACTATCTTTTCAATTCTTGTTAAAAATACTACGCGTCACTTAATGCTTCGTTCAAATGAACTTTGACCTCTATTTTTAACAAGAGGCCCATGGGCCTGGCGCTCAGCTGATATTCTAGGCCTAGGTTTGATGTAAGGGGTAAGGGGTACCGCAGTGTGTGGTAGAGCAAGGGTAGTGGATGATGTCAAATTTTATGCATCAAATGACCATGGTTGGATGGGATATGTCTGCTAATAACGAAGAGGGACTACAGATATACAATTCCAGCGAGTGTGTTGTAACACGTAAACCCACGGTAAAAAGAAATAAAGATAGTCCAAATGCAAAGAGACTTATCACTTCCTATGTGGTAATACCTCAGGTGAGGAAAAACTAAGAGCCAAATGTATTTTCAAACCAAATCTGAGGGATTGCTCCCCGTTTCCTTGGTTGGAAATCAATATCTGCATTGGGTTAAAACCTGCCTCTAAATGTTGGCTGAACTCTACTATTGGATCAACATTTCTTTTATTTGGCAAGCAGAATTACATGTCGGCAAGCAGAGACTGACTAGTAAGTTGAATGTGGCTGAACTGCTTCTTAGTAGACCTTTCGTTATATATGTATTTTTAGTTGCATCATTTGTCTTCATTCTGTCCTTCCTCTACGATCGGCCCATTAACGATTCGAAGAAAGCACTTGTTCCTCATCGAATATACGATACACCACTAAATCACTATAATAAATGAGGGGTATCTTCGAGATCAGCAAACACCTCCACAAGAAATGGAGAGGGGAAGCAATCCTAAATCAATCGAACTCAAAAATAGCTTTTTCGACAACAAATAGAAGAACATTTTTTGTATTTTTATTAGATTTTTTCAGTCAGTGCCGAAGCCAAAGCATCGGTGATTATTGTCCCTACGGAAGAGACCATCTCAAGCTACTTTTGTCCTCACTTGGATGGGGTATCTTTTACTTGCCCTTGCAAAGGCACAAGGTACATTGTACAAGGCACCACGGCTACTGTCCCAAGAGCCAGGGATGATTAATCCCATATGGGTTGGGTTCGAACCCAGGACCTGCCGCTTGCTAAGCGGACGTGATAACCAAACCACTGGGCAATCAAGGTTACAAAATAGAAACAGAAGAGTGGGTGTTCTCGCACGTCACACTCACCGGTAGACTGGCTAACGCAGTTATATCCTCAGGAATTAACCAAAGTGAAAACGTGTGGCCGACCCATCAGGAAAGTCTAAGGGAACAATGCAGTGATATTGATGGGTCAATCTAGCGGTCTGCCAACCATTGTCCCGTGCGTGGCTGGTATGAGATTTGGTACGACAGTATGACAACGAATACCAACTAGTATCAGGATTGATGGCTAACCGATGAGAACTGTACTTAGATGATTGTAAGTAATGGCCAGAATGGCCAACTCCAATCTGAACTTTAAGCTGGACAGTGTCTGGAAACTTGTATGCAGAGACAGACAAGGGTGTGTTTCAAAAAGTGTTCCGTCCGACACCAGAAAATTTTCACCATTCTTTTGTCTACTGGTGAAAGGCTGTTTCTTGAAACTCTACAATATTCATGTCAGTATAGGTATCATGGAGCTCTAAATTATGGCACTGAAACTAACTGATCTATTAACCCTTTAGAGTCTGACAGCAGAAAGTAGTTTTGGTGTGTCGGATGGAACGATAGATTTTGCTGGTAAGCTCAATATTTTTTGATACCCTCCTTCAAATGTGTGTACACTGTACATCCCAGATGGAGAAACCAATAGTTAAAGGTCTATATTATCAAACACTACATTTGATTTTTTGAAAATCAATGGCACAATATCCAATGCACTTTCAATTAAAAATTAAATTTTGTTGATTTTCTTCATAGAACTCATCAAAATAGAATCAAGGACCAGTAAAATAACATTTCTGGTGCTATATTCCCGTGCAGAGTAATTCAGGGATGAAATATTCAATAATCATTGACTTGGCAAAAGGATTTCTCATTCCAACCATGGTACACTTGCCTGCAGGGCCCCCTATTGGCAGGGCTTGTTATGCAGGTTCCTCATTTTGAAACACACCCACAACACGTTAGAATCACTCAAGAACGAAAATGTATTCCACATGTTAAAGCCGCACTGTATTCGAATTTCACTAGTTAGTTCTGTCCAAATGCGCCAGGTGGCATTGCTACTAATGCGATGCAACCAAGTTTTCACACCCCATCATTTCAGTGTAAAAACAGAAAAAAATTGACACAATTTAATCTGTACATAGCTTGACTATACTTCTAACACATAGTCACTATGAATAGGTATTGCAGATTGGTTTCAAATAGTCTATATCTGTTTATATCAGTTCTACCTACGTTTCTCCCCCACATATCACGGGGCTGAGGTCAACGAACAACGAGTTCAAAGCGATTATGTTTATCCCCCTAGGCTTAGAATGTGATAGTCCTTTGATTCTGCTATGCGGTTATCGATATTGATCACACACCGTCGGGAATTTTCTATCATTATCCGTTTAGACAGAGTTAGAGTATGACCTTGTTTTTTAGATCGTAAACTGTTGACTACGGATCTTCTATCGACAAGATAACAAGAAGCCAACTGCACTGTAAATCTAAAGTGTTTAAAGTCTGAACACGAAACTAAACGGGAATATGCAACATATTTTAAACATCTAAACGCGTTTAGTTCTCCATATTCCAACGAAATAGATTAATATGTTTCCATGACGGCAAAAAATTATTAAACCGACTGATTTAGACTGAAAAAGTGACAAAAAAGCGTTGGAAGATGAAGGAAAAAAGTAGAAAAAGGCACGCAGTAAAGAGTGAATAATACCGGCAGGCAGATTCGATCCAGGGCCCACC
>NMRB01000486.1:129798-145045 GCA_002633025.1 Notospermus geniculatus
GGTGAAATAATGACAAACTGTGGCAGGTTCGTCACTTTTGTCGAACTTTGACCTCTGTGACCTTGAAAAGTAGGTCAAATCAAAAACCCGTTATATATGTTATGTATCCTTATTAGCTACACCTATGATAAAAATTTGGAGATGATCTAGTCATTAGTTCAGGAGTTATTGCACTTTTTGTGTTTTTGGTTTCCGCCACCTGGTGGCCAAACTGATAGTCGAATGGGACCGAAACTTGGTGTCATAGGTCATCTGACCCAGGGGTATATATGTACCAAGTTTCAGATCAATAGCTGCAGCGGTTACGAAACGTGCCCTGCTAACGGAACACGACGACGACGACGGACGACGGACGCTGCACCATTGTAATAGCTCACCCCAGTGAGCTAATAAAATCTGCTATCAATTCGCTCTAAGACACCTATCCCTTGTTCAACACATTCAAACGATAAGTATCACACTTCGACTTAAGTATCTTTACGAATATGGACCCTGGTGCTTAAAGGTTTCTTAATTTTGAAAAAAATATTGTTACGAAAGATAACGGACATTTGGGCCGAATTCATAAAAAAATGTTAAATTAAATAACGCATAATTGTTTACACACTGATTATCACTGTTATTAGCACACTGGCCCTGCAACTCTGTAACCACTATTTTTAGCCACGAATTTTTCAGGTCTAGCCCATCTCCCAACTTGAACAAAACATACAGTGCATTTTTGCATCACTGACCTAATGACTTAGATAAATGCACGTACACTTGATAATGTAGTACACTTGGTGCCACCACACAGACGGCAAGTTGTAGATTTAAGTCTAAGTAAATCGCATTCGGAGTCAGTTGGTCAGTTTAAATGCATGACAAAAAAGTTCTCGAAGGTTGGAAATCTCAAGACTGGACTACGGACCATAAACTTTTACAAATTCCGCTCTGATGAGAAATGACGTAGGTAATATATCGATACACCGATACAATCTACTGATCAGGAGACCGAAAGGTCGTCTGCGTACATTCTCTCACAAGGAATGTCGTTTATCTTCGGCGTCTTTTGATGGGAGATATCACACACACTAAAGATCGTCTGTTTGCCTCACATTACTTTAGACAAGGCTATACTGTAAATATTCGGAAACATCTAAGGGCAAAGGCGTACGGAATGCAAGTAATCCTGGCCTCAGAACAGATGAGTGATAGTTTTGATCGTAACGACCCCTAAAACAGAATTTTTTTTATTTCCGTCGTACGAATCTATTGATTATAGGTTACTACCAATGCCAAATTGGTTGAATTACCCTCGAATGAGTCCCTTGGAATGCATTTAATCCTGGCCTCAGAAAAGATGCAATATGACCACTAACAGTGGTATCTTTTATCGCAACAAAAACTCCTAAAACTGAAAAATTTTGAATCCCCTGGTTATCGCTTACCCCTAATGGTAAAAAGCTGGATTCTCGTCATACGAATACCTTGGTTCTCGCTTACCCCAATTGCAAAAAAAGATGGATTCCCGTCGTACGACTCCCTTTGTCCTCGCTTACCCCCCAATGCTTAACTGGATTACCGTCGTACGAATCCCTTTGTTTAGGCTTTTACTCGACTGCTTCAGCACCCCATGGGAGAGAAAGCCAAGGTTCCCGAAACCTTGGATCATTTCCACCCTTCGATCAGTCAGATAAAGCTATATTTTCAAACGGACATTGCCCTCGCCGCCTCACTACAAGGCTGTTTACACCGACATTTACAAACCCTCCGTAGTATGCATAATATTTACCGTCGAGTGCTCGGGGGCAACTTCAAAACACCGTGTTGCCGTTTGATTTTCTTTCTCTTTCTTCAGCCAGTCTCCCGTTACAAATGTTCTTTCCTCCCAGGCACCGTTTCTTTCACCCTACGCTGGCGATCAGGAAGCTGACTGGTAAGAAACATTCGGTGCGGATTGCGGTGAATGCGATCAGTAAACACGTTGTTTATCATGGCCAATGGCTAACTGTGTACTAAATTATCTAAAGTACATGTACATGTACATGTTTTTCTCAACTGACCCTTTTGTACGAAGAACAAATTTGGGTATTTAAAAAAAAAGTTAAAGTTAAAGTTTGGATTTATAGTCTGATATCAACTATGGAAGAGGTTCTCATCCGACTTTTCACTTCAACTCCAGTCTATCCTGAAACCTTTCAGTCGAACTCAGATGAGCTGCTCATTCAGCGCTACAATCGAGCATTTCCGACCGGTACCATATTTATACACCTGGGTTGAGAGAGGCCGGTGAGGCAAAGAGACTTGCCCAAAGTCTCACGCCCAGTGGGATTCGAATCCGGGCCCTCTGACCGCTAGTCGGAGACCCGAACCACTACACCACCGAGCTCCTCATTTACTAGGTCAGGAATATTTCTGGTGCTGCTGCAGACGTGCCTTATCCACCTAAGGAAAGAAATATGCCAGAAAGAGTCCCATGCACATCAGGAAACATCAAGGTCTACGGCCAGTTCGCGTTCGCTACAGGCATGACAGGCTCGCCACTCAACCAGAGAAGGCTTAGTCCGAAAGCCTGGCGATATGAACCCTCGATGGTTCAAGCTGCAGTGACACAGCTAAAATCTTAGTGATCTTGTCTGTGTGAGATCTCAGTCGCGCGCACGGTCGTAATCTCTGGAGATGTCCAGCTATCTGTCAAGAACAGCAGCTACCCCAACTTACGGAGAGGGCCGTTCTCTGTGGCCGCTCCAATGCTATTGAAGGAACTACCATCGCGGCTGACGTCTTGCACTGACATAGGGCCGTTCAATTTTTTGTGACGATGCACCTTTTGAGGATGGCATTTTCTGGGAAGATCACTACGTCTTTGTAAAGCGCTCTTAGCAGACTCTGCCTGGATAGGCCTATACCGCTTGTACTACCCCAGTTATACCGCACGGCCTACCCGCCGGCCATAGAGGACTTCCTTCCCCCTCAGTACAATCCAGACTGTCCAGATTTCAACTGGACATTCAGATATCCGGTGGAGGACAGCCTGCCACGTTTGGACACTTGTACTGAGGGATGTTCAAGGTCGAGTGATCAGGTATCTTGATATTGCGAAATAAGCCCAAAAAGACTCGAAATAAGCCCCAAGACTCGAAATAAGCCCCAAAAGACTCGAAATAAGCCCCGAAAGACTCGAAATAAGCCCAAAAAGATTCGAAACACCACGTCCAATAATTCCTGGTCGGCGTGGCAAAAAAGGCATTAGCAGGGAATAGGTTGTTGAACCGATAAATTTTCGGTATTATATTTGATCCATTTCTCACCCTCACCCAAAACCTTCTATGACTGTTTCAAATTTCTAGTAGGCTACATTTATGTATCAAGAAATACATGTAGGCAGCCCAGAGTCAACTGATGCCCTGTTTAAAGATGTTGAATAATAGTGGTGACGAAGAGATCAGACATCAGTCTTGCAGAATCCAGAAAACAACACAATACAACCAGCCACCAAATTTGCACAGCCAAGATGCCTTCCTTTGAGCAAAGTGGATGGTAATGCAAGAATTTTCTGCATCACCACTCCTGTTTCCTTTTTATCAAGGGACAATTCAAATACATCACCGCGTTGACATCTTAATGCGACGTAGATCATGGTGTACTCTACCACTGCCCAAGCATGGATTGCCTGCAGCGATTGTGGTTGGTTGGCCGGGGATCAAACGGGGTGCAGTCAAAAACAGACTAACCAAGTCCGAAAGAATAAGGGCGGGATCTCGTGTGCAGATCTTGGCTTCTCGTTGGAGTGCTCTTCAGCAAAGGCAACTGCCCGCCGAGTTGGCATAAAGTAGTTGATTTTGTCAAGGTGATGGTTTGATAAAAAGTGGACGGGAATTTCCTTGACCTTTGCGTGGCTTTGAACGCGTTAGGATTCCAAGGGAAATCCATCAGTCAATTTGTGTAGCAATATCGTGTGTGGAGATTGGCTGAAGAGGGGCGCGGATGTTGTTCAGATACTGCGTGTGACAGGCTCTCAAGGTTAATTGTTCTGAAGGGTTCGACATGCGGAAATACCCTACCTACATGTAGCTGCATGATGTACCGCGATGAATATCTAAAGATGCTTACCTGTAAAGACAAAAAGAGGGAAACGATTAAAACTAAGAATGTACATCAGTTGCGCAAAGGAAAAAATAAGTATAACAAAAATTATACGCTGTTATGTTCGAAAGAACGACACAAATGGGAAGAATCTCGAAAAACATATTTAGGGATAGTCTCGGGGAAAAAATCTGAAAAAAATCTTACATAACGATGTAGCAGCTGTACATTTACGACGACACGCCGATCTATTTCGGCAAATCATGAGAGCAAAAAAAAGGGGCAAATGTCATTAACTGCCTCGTCAAATCGGAACTGTTACAGCTATTAGCAAATTTCTAATTCTCTCACGGAACATTTTCATTGTTGAGTATAATCGACACAACGGTGCAAGAAATTCAAGATTAGTTTGTGAGGATTGTGGTTTTTCCTTTTTTTTCGTTTGATTGATGGCATAAGTGCTCACAAGGGGATTTGTTTCGTTTTAAGCGCAGTTAATTGGAGTTTTTCAGTACCAAGGTCGTGTGTAATGGATGGCAGGAGTGGTGATGCTAGAGACGTTTTGGATCTTCCAAGTTGATAATTACGTCAAAGGGAGTAAGAAATAAAAGTGGAAAATAAGAAGTGGGAAATTTTGCTCTTTTGCGCGAATTTGTCAATTTCTCAAATTGGGAGAAAACTGTTTTCCATTTTGACAAATAGGCCTACTGCCCGAAAAATCAAACAAAATGTCATAACCCTTTATAAGAAAATTTCTCAACCCACTATGACTATTGTTTCCAACATTCAAAATAACAAGATCACACCGCCCAGTTTTTATTTTTACCAGCGAATGTCGGATAAATATTAGATAACAAGTAGACTTTACTGAGTGACCACATTGTCGATGGTGAGAGAGGACAAAAGCAGGGTCGGACAAACACAATGTAATTGACAAGTCCGACGTCACTCGGGCGGTTCGCCATTCCTTCTTGGACAAATTTTGTCTCCTGTGTACAGTGAAACGAGATTTTCGACATGTTCAATGTTGCTATAATTTTTGGTCAGTGTATAGGGGTCAAAAGTTCGTGTTGCTCATGGAATATTGTTCAAAATGTTGGGAAAAAATGCCAGTAACAAGAAGCTTTGGAGGAGGAAAAGATCAACAATGGGTGTTTAACTTTCCTGTAAGCGCAAAACGGACGACAGGAGTGATTAACAACTGCCCCTTAATGAGAATGAAACCTGACGAAATTTACCTCCACAACATGTTCGATTAACGAACACCACTGGTACATTTCAAATTCAAGAGATGCAAACGATCTTTTTTCGTGATCAGAACAAACAGGATCACTCAGCAAACTTTGTACAAGTCCTTTGATTCGGTCCTCAGGCATCATCTCTGAATCAATCAACTGAATAAACTGCTTCGTGTTGAATTTTTCCATTTTATATCAGGTTAGCGTTCTCTAGAAATCGTCTCGTACATCGTCATTCAATTAGACTCGATTTTTGTCACGATTTCAATCAGCTGTTCCATCAAACAACCGTCCCCCACTTCACATGATTTTAAAGGAACTCTTTAAAAAGCACAAACTGGTACTATCATTATACCCATAGGTGGCAGCAGGTGGCATCTGCTCCAAGTTGAATATTCTATTGGGTAGGGGATGTAGGGGAGATGTTTACAGGTCAACTTGTACCCAAATCAACTCGTACTCGTACATGTACAGTGCCTCGGTCAGCTCGTACCGGGCCTTTGGTCAACTCGTAACCAAACTTCCCTTTTATCGAGGGAAAAGTAGAGTAGGCCGAGGATGTTTTTCATACTCTTGAAACGAAGTTTTAGGCCCACACTGTTTCAGATGACAGCACTGCAGGGCATCAGTATTGAAGAATTAGGGACATTACCGTCGATTGAGGTACGATACTAGGGAGGTTTAGAAATCAAACGATAAAGGTAAACTTAACGATGTTATTTTTCATACACATATTAACCAGATTCTATATTGCATTTTCGGTACAAATATAACGTTTACGTTTATCGTTTGATTTCTAAACCTCCGTATTATCTTTCGAAATGCAGTACAGCCGCTACGTGCCTTTCCTCATTCGCAAATTCATTTTACATGTACACGTACCTCTGTCAAAATGTCAAAACTGTCTCCAGGCTTTTCGACTAGACGCATTTGACTTTTTTTATCAAGAATTAACATTCGCCTGAATTTTCCATATGTCTGCTCCGAGGTAAATTTCCTATCCAATGTGCTAGACCATGTTTTTCTCATCCCTGCCTTATAAAGTTAAATCTTTTATTGAATATCGTATTTCTTGCTTCCAATATTATTCTTTACCAGCAATGCATGCCATCTATCACAAATTCTAATTCTACAGCGCGATGCTTTTAGCATTAATATGGTTTAGTAACAACGAATGTACGCAGAAAATTTTACAAATAACGATATCAAGGGCCCCTGCAAAATACTGCTTATCCAAAGGTTTTCGATTAAAGGTCTTTGAAAATGTTTTGTTTTCTTCGTCTGGATTGCAGATGAGTGCTGTTCCTGGTGCATGCATACTTCCAATTTTCATGTAGATGTAATTTTATTTATATGTGCCAGCATACTGCATTGTGTGCTTAAGCCCATTAAAATCCACTGTAAACGCTCTTTTTTACCGATCAAAAAAATATTTCATTTTACATGTATTGAGATATATATTTTGAATTATTAGCACTTTTATCAACATTTACATCTACATTTTACATGTATAGAGAGATACACGTATGTATTTTGAATTATTAGTACTTTTATCAACATTTACATCTACATTAAAAACACGAATCATCGCCGCGATTCTCGACGTCAGTGCACGACGTCAGTGTAGTGTAAAATGTATATAGGACTAAGCTCTATCTGAATACATTAGCGCTCTCCCTGCAGTTTTTTTCAATGTGTGCTGAAAACTAGGCCTTGATTCTCTGAACTACGTATCAGGCAAGCATTTGGGGGACCTTCACGAGCTAGGAGACCTCTATATGTGCACTATCCTAACATTTTGAAAATATCGTAAAATTCAATACAGTGGGGCTTTAAGTTTCTATTCCTCGGAATTATTACCGTAACATACGTTTTCAGGTAGAACTTAGTTAAAAGGCTTGTTCATTTTCATGGGCACACGATGAAATTACAATTGTAAACATAAACGACGGCTGCATCAACATACCATGTATGACGATTTTAAAGTCTACATGCAACTGCCAAGTGATATAAAACCTACACTAAACACTTAAATATAGATAAACAGAAAAACGGCCAACAAACGTGCCCTGCGGTTCATATAAAATACGTTTTTACTAAAACAGGCGTGACAGATGAGATAGATTTGTCTTATTGAACGAATCTTGCAATTGAAAATAATACCTAATAAACTCAAATGTCGAACGGTCTGACATTAAAGTGAACGCATTTTATTGTGTCGCCCGAGGGATAGTTGAGTAAAATTACATTAACAGTCGATACATAGGTATCTTTTTGTGATGTTGTGTGAGAAGTGGCTATCACATTTGTCATTTCAAGTTTCGCGTTTTAACCCTTAAATGCCCAACCCTCCCTGAAAATTATCAAAAAATCCTGGAAATCCTAGAACAAACTTGTGTTTCCTTGGAGGAATTAATTCCTCCAAGGTTTGACCCAAACTAATAATCCCCCCCCCCCACACACACACAAAACAACAAATTGAGGTATTTTGGGTGATTTAGCCTTTAACAGCCAAAATTGTCATTAGGGAGTTTACTTACGACAACGTTATTTTTTGTACCGAAACTACAATATATAATCTGGTGAATTCGCAGTATGAAAAATAATGTTGTCGTAAAGTTAACATTGACCGTTTGATTTCTTAAACTCTCTATTTTCGGCATACTAATGGGCAGGCACTTTTGACAGCAGAATCACACGATTTGACTAAACTGTTTTCAATTTTTCACCGTTCGATGGCGAGAATTATGGCTGACATTTGTCATGATGGACATTTAGGGAAATGTGGTGGTCCAGTCAACCTCGGAGTCACCTCTCAAGTCATGTGACAAATTTGTCGCCCGGGGCATTTTAAGGGTTATAACGTATAGCTTTAAACGTATAGAAGATTTAATGTCATCAGCCACAGAAGGCTGGGAGAGGGATTAAATTATGCAAACTAAATGCCGAATATCGACTTGGATAGGAACGAACAGACTGATCAGGTGGAGCCTGATAGCCTAGTGGTTATCACGTCCGCTTAGCAAGCGGCAGGTCCCGGGTTCGAATCCAGCCCGGGCCATATGGGATTTAATTCCCGGCTCTTCAGTCCGTCGCATGGGACAGTAAGCCGTGGTGCCTTCTACCTTGTGTCTTTACAAGGGCAAGTAAAAGACCCCATCCAAGTGAGGAACATGAGTAGCTTGTGATGGTCTCCTCCGTACTTTACCAGGGCCATTAATGCTATAGCGTCGGCCCTGACGGAAAAATCAAATACAAAATACAAATACTGATCAGGTCTAATGAAACCACATTCCGTAGATTCACACAATCTATTTTAGGACGGTGGACCAATTATGCCAATGCACCAACTAACAAATTAAGAGAATCATACCCATCAATACATCGATTTATTTCAAGATAGCTTCCTGCAAATTGATCAGTAGTCGATTGATTAGCGATGCGTTGACAGATAACCTAATTGGTATCACGTGACGTGCGCGGAGTGGCCCATTTTTTTGGATGAGAAATCATTTAGGAAAGAGACAGTTGACGAACAGTGTCATTAAATCCTTAATTTCGTCTATGATTCTCTAGCAGAAAAACCTAAGGGAAAAAAATCCAATTCATTACAAAATGTTTCTTCCGATATAGGCTACGCATGTATGTTGATTTTCCAATAACGAACGCAATTGTCGATAATGTTGAAGGACAGTATTCCATTGTTATCATTGTACTCTGCATCAGAATCCAATATCGATACTAAATAATATCTCTAGGACAATGAATTAGTGTTTGTTTGCATCTCAACAATTTTTCTAATTATATCTTAACTGAAAACAACGGCAACGAAATATTCTGTCACCCATTATGATAAGTTTAAATACATGTACAGTTGACTTAGAAACAAGCTAAATGTACAGTACATGTAACGTACATTACATATAGGCATACTCTAAACTCCCACTTACCTATCCCATCCCTGAACTCGAAAAAAATGACTAAATCCTTAAGTTGAAGATAATGGGGTGGGGGTATGGTCAGAAACAGTAATGTCCTGTCTACTTATATGTCCCACTCCCGAGCCTGGCAAAGAATGACAGCGTGCGATATCTTCAACTTAAGATTTGGTCATTTTTTCCGAGTTCAGGAATGGGACAGGTAAGTGGGAGTTTAGAGTATAAGGCTATTGTTACATACATGTACATGTAGAAATGAAGTACGGTACATGTATGCCTACTACTTTTTATTTTTCACAACTCATTTTCCATTCAAAACCAAAATCAGAAAATGAACGCCTATGCGTTTCCTAGTTAATAGGAAATACAATGTTCATTCTTCAGGTTACGGATGATTCCTTCCAAATCACAAATGACGAGTGAAAATGAACTTCTAAGTAAAACCTGTCTAATTCGCAGAGGAAGTTGAATTTTGTGTCGAAATGATTTTTTGAAAGTTCAAGGCATTGGCGAAGACAGCAACCAACGAAATTCAATCCGATTGATGTAATGAGTGTGTGTGCATGTTGTTGCCCAACCAAATATCGGCGCGTGACCTCCCCCGGAATCAGAAGACATTTTCAATCTATTTTGTATCAGATGGTCGCCCCGAAACCTTATCGATGCGCCGAAGGTCGATCTAACGACGAGGAAAGTTCAACGGTTCACTTGGTACGGGACAGTTCTCGTTTATTCAGTCTGAAAATCAATGAAAGATATTGCCGAGACAAGCTCTTTGCGACTTGCATTCACAACAAATCACTCTTCTCAAATGGAGGAAATAATATCACCCGTGTTGCGTCGAAATTGAGAACTCACGAAGATTAATCAGAAGTGTTGCGTCGACGTCGACGCGACATCAAAGTACACACATCAAACACTGGCAATAGAGACTTGCTGGCACATTCCAATAAATCGTAAAAGATTAAATAGCCGTTTTCGGATATTGAAGAGAAATCAATGGAAATATTTGTGATGTTTCACTTGTGTTGTCGCACGAATGGAGTGCTCTGTTGTCAGGCCGATATGATTTATTTATGCCACTCTACACGTGTGGGTGAAAGGTGCAGTGGTATTGGAAAAGTTTCGGGTAACATCCAGGTAAATGAATGAATGTATGTATGAATGAATAAATGAATGAATCAGAATAAAATTAGCTCTTGTATACTGGCCACTATGGCAAAGGTACGCTCGGACCCAGCTGCCTCAAATTCAACTATCCGTTCTCAAGGGGGAGAACATTGGGTTGATGTCGATACCACTGAATATTCAGTGCATGGTGATGGCAGTAGGCCTATGTCCACTTCCTACCAGTGGGAAGACGGTTGTTTGAAGTAACAGCAACTCTACACTACTATATACTAATAGTAGTACAAGATATGGCTTCTACAGCAACTGAACATGTTCCCGGCGATCAGAAAGTGCAGATAACTGCCTTTTACCACTGGAGAGCCCTTATCATTGTCACAATGTTCAAAGGCACTCCCAAAGCAGTTTCTACTACACAAAAATCGCAGTCGTACGGTCACAGAGGTATGGCATTGCCGGAGTCCAACTTCTCCTGTTGGTGATGGTCAGCATTGGCAACCACAAAGCAGGCTGTTGATCTTCGAATCGAATGCTTTTTAAACGATCATGGTGGAGAAGGTTGATTCCAGTGGCAAATCCATGTCTTTGCAGCGTCCTTACAACTGCGATTTTGGTCGATATTTGAGATGTGAATACGCCGACATGGAAATTGAGCGACGTGAAAGGGTGAAGGAACCAACGTACCGGGGTACTGCAGACGAAAATACGACACAGAACAGAAAAAACCCGTTTCTGTAGCCTCCTTAAACTGCGATTTTGGTGGATGGTTGAGATCTACATGGAAGTTGAGGTACGTGCGAATGAGAAGGAACCAACGTACTGCAGACGAAAAT
Source organism: Notospermus geniculatus (assembly GCA_002633025.1). Classification (NCBI taxonomy): domain Eukaryota; kingdom Metazoa; phylum Nemertea; class Pilidiophora; order Heteronemertea; family Lineidae; genus Notospermus; species Notospermus geniculatus. The sequence goes on from NMRB01000486.1 coordinate 141,004, forward strand.
GCTATGATGTTGCGACAGAGAACAGACAAAAACCGTTCTATGCAACTGCTATCGTCCGCTCATTTTTTCCCTAAAATAAACTGTTAGGCAAAACTAATGAATAAACCAAGATTATTGTTGTTGTTCCAGCCAAAATAGACCCAGAAGAGTAGAAAGAGGCAGAAAAATCACTGGAATTATTTTAAAAATCATCATCAGAACCGCGACGAAAAATCCCTTGATACTCACTTGAATGCAGATAATGATCTTGATTAAAGTAATTACGGGACTCCACTAATTACTCTACTAATTGGTACTTCAAAACTCGCGTTAATTAGATCAGACGGAATATTTCAGTATTTTGAGATTGTTATCAAAAGCACCGTGGGAATGTAAACAAGATTATAGTCTTTGATGTAAGTTTTGGTAAATGTTTTCAAACATTTTGATGGCAAATAAGTAAAGATTCGAAACTGTTACGTGTAATTTATGGTATGAAATTACTAGACCGGGAGCCCAGGGGGGGTCAGGGTAGCTGGAAAGGTAACCAATTTTCTGGCACACTACAGTTAATTACATGTATATCCCTGTGTATAGAACTGGTCGTTTGGCATGAAAGCAGTGGTGGGGGTGGGAGATAGAGCGTTTTGAAGTTTTGTTACTTACTTCATCATTGGACTGGTGGACTCGGCTTTGTACAGGGGCAGGGGAAACAATGCACAGCTAACTTCTGAAAACGGTTGGATTCAGACTCTATAAATGTATTACCAACAGATAGAAACATGGTACCTCTGAATCAGCCAAGGACGTTTTAGGAAGTGGAAATCACTTTTTGTGGTATTTGGTCCCATTTTGTATAATTTTGCATTAAAACTGCAATTTCCTATAATGTAACAACTGAAAATATTCAAGACCATGCTCTCCCAGTCAGCGTCCTTTCTCGCCCCTCAGGTAAGAGAAAGCCTCGGAATCAACAAGAGGATCGTGGCTCATTCCGAGACAACCCTTCAGGTGCAATTGCCTTTCGACCTTGACCTTAGAACTTCTCCAAGAAACACGCAATAATCTGGAATGGCCTCATAAAATATTCACAAGGCCATCTTCTTCGTGCATAAAGGCAAAGGATTAATGACCCACGGAAGTAGTAAGTTGTGGTCTCTAAGGTTTAGAGAACCAGTCTCGGCGAGCGATTGTTGGGATGCTGTTTACAACTGAATGGAAATTGTAAGCACGTCCACTACCTGACATGTGGCGTGAAATTTTAACAATGTACGGCTGTCAGTCAGGGCAATTTGACTAACTGATAGATATAGATAGATAGAAGCTTCATAACCCTTTTGGACCTTAAACTTATACTACGATTTGGAGTCCACGGCAGGCTACTGTCCAGCTATGCGGGGTCTTTTACTTGAGACTCAGGAACAAGGGACCACGGCTTTCAGTCTCACCGACAAACCCGAACTGGTTCACAGCTTACATGTCCTGGCCGGGGATCGAACTCACGCACTGACCCTGTTGGGCTTGAAAGTCAAGCGTGTTAGACCACTCGACCACCAGGCCAAGACAAACTGGATACTATGGGCATAAAGAAACTGCTCTACATGAGATTTTGTTCTCAATATGAAAGAGTTCACCACCATTTTTGGTTTCCTTCGACCTGCGCTGACCATGACACAAACGATTGCCCATAGTTCTCTTCGGTTGGGTTGCCCACAGCGAGTACATGTAACTCTCCCGAGGAAACTATCTCGTGGAGCAGGTTAATAACCACAGGCAGATTACCCAAACCTTGTGCAAAATTAGTGCTGCTCTCCTTGAAGTCGTTCGTGGTGAGTTCTAATTCCCGACGGAGTCAAGCTTTCAGGGGGTGGAGCATGGAGCGTATCATACGCAGGGCACCCGCAGCTAGCTCATTTTGCCACGTTTTTCGGTGACGTCTATGTGAGCTACGTTGATGGAGCGGAATGGAAATCTTTATCATTGCACTGTTGCCATACAGTCGACCACCATTTCGATAGGGAACCGATACTGATGTTCTGAGTTATTTTTAGAAATGTACCCCACTCAGCCCGACCGATCGTTGGGCGTTTTGTCAACACGAGCATGTTAATTACATATCACATTGATCCACATGAGAATGCATTTCATCAAGGAGTCTCGCGCACGTACCCTGATAAACCTCTTTGTAACTGATATACTGAGGTTCACACTTATCAGGAGGAGAGGAAAGAATTAATGCCGATTGAGATTAGGGTGATGGGTAAGCCAGCGAAGATGAGCCGAGTGGCTGATATTATTCTCTGACCTTGGTCTCTTGGCCAATGGAAGGAACAGTGGTAAGCCAGCGAAGATGAGCCGAGTGGCTGATATTATTCTCTGACCTTGGTCTCTTGGCCAATGGAAGGAACAGTGGTAAACACAACATCTGGATATACCGGGCGTTTTCATTGGTTGCTTGAACACAGAAACCGGACAGTGGTGTCTCAGCACGTTTACCATTAATGGACGTCAGATATATTTCACTTGTAAAACCGTATCCTCTATGCTGATGGAGCATGGGTTGAAAACTAAAGGAAAAAGAGATATTTCATCGTGAAAAGGTGTCCACCTGACTACAATGTATACACCAATACCGCAGTTGTAAGATCAGAGTGTTCTGCCATCGCCGTGGTCCAGCTTCTGCAGCTGATGGTCGGCACTGCGGACGACACAGCAGGCTGTTGACATCTTCGAATCCAAGTCCTGACAGTGACACTGACGCTTTTGACGTGATAATGTTGGAGATGCTAGATCCCAGTTGCAAAGCAAGGTCTCTGTGATCTTACAACTGCGATTTTGATGTATCATCATTACAATACACTTAAATCTACTCTTCTTTTGTATTGGTAGGCACCTTGAAATACAAATTTCGACTGCGTAGGCTGTTAGATACACAATATAGAAAAAGAATATAAAGTGATTAGAAAAATGTTCGTGAACGATGAAATTTTGCTCTAAAATTTCCTAAGATGCAAAATCACCTTTAGTACTTTGAGATGCATTTGAATCCTATCTGAGAAAATCCTCAAATAACGTCTTCCTGTTGTCATGGAGATGTTGGATGATTTTGGTAAGACATTATATTGGAAGCACATGTTCTGTGGAATTTTAAATTGGAATATTTTGGCTGAAGGGATTTCGTTCAGCAGCATTCGGGATTGAATAACGAGGTCGCACATTTTAAAGGGGAGTTCTTTTTTAAGAAAAAAACTGTGGGCTGATCTTGAAGCAGAACGTGTTTTCATTATTTTTTCAGTCTTTATTTATCAATTTTTTTAAAATTTCATTTTAGTTGTGTTGTCACGTGTACATGTAGTTAGTCGTCGCCCACACAGGTCGAAAATGTGCCATAGTACATTGTATAGAAGGCAAAGAGACAACTCCGTTTTTTGGTTAAGCCTAGGTCACATATCCACTCCGGGGCCCGTACGGCGAGTAAAAACAGACATTTGGATCAAATTCTACGGTGCCCAGTTTGATCCAGTCTAATTTCCTCTTATCTATTGAGGCGATTTCGGCATAATTCATCTTAGATCCGTGTTTCAGTATCTAAAATCCACTGCAAGCCGCTGGGTGGGGAAAATCGTACGGGGCCCGGTGGATTTGTGATCTAGGCTTTAACAAGTTGTCTTGACGACAAGGTCCATACCGCCGGTTTCTATTCCACAAAGGAGACATTAATTCCTCTCCACGCCTCTTGAGGTGAATCAAAGTCCTTTGACTTTGTAGCCAAAAGGTGTCTCTTGTCGCTAAAAAACGAGCCCACCAAACAAGCATTTCTTTACAGCTAAGCCAGTATTTTTTTTTTCTCTCAGCGTCGTGGCCCTTAAACGCAGCGACATTGAATCTAATTAACGTATGGCCTGTTTAACCAACACGGAATTGTCTCCGCTTTCTCCTAGCCTTGTTAATCAAGAATGCAGTGTAATTACCATGTTAGTACTCAGGGGACTGAGGATGCTGCAAACACGTCAATTTTCTTAGGGATCGGATGTGATGAAGTCTAACCTGAGCCAAGGATATT
>NMRB01000486.1:145089-223654 GCA_002633025.1 Notospermus geniculatus
TTGGAATCCGGCATTTTACATCAGAAGTTTCAAAATTTAACACTTCAGCCGCTAAATGTAGATCTTATGAATACCCAAATATCCTAATGGTTGAGATTCAAACCCGAGATGTTCCCGTAATCGAGGTCCAAACTCCACCGAAAGAAAATTTGATGCTCGGGCTGGTCGGTCCGACGCCCTAACAGACATCTAGGCCTAGGTGTGACCTTGATCAGCACTTTCTCTCTCCCCTTGTATAGACGAATGAGGGGAAAATCTGCGTTCCGCAAATTTTTTCTCGAAACCAAATATTGGCTCTCAAGGCTGAATGCATCATATACATGTAAAGACAAAAGTCAACATTAGATAAAAAATGCGACTGTTTCAATTCGTAGCATGAATAACGAAGACACGTCGAGAATGATATTCAGTCAGTTTAGATATACTGTTACTCGCCACAGTAAATCATATTTGAAAATAAATTGAGAAAAAGGGAGTCAAGTACCACGGAGACTCAATAAATTTAAACATTTGTGCTCTTGAAAAACACTTTATCCTTGGTCCGCTAGGAGATTGAATCGCTCTGCACACTCCCAGTAGCCCAGTTAGTTTCTTTTCGACTTGGAACTTCTACATGCTGTATTTGTTTGGTACACCATTCGTGCATGTACTGAAGAGGTTCGCCGGTTCAACATACCAAAAGTTGTTTCTTATCGACCATGTTGTGTATCATATTACCTATGGTATAATCTTCAGTTTGGTCCTTGAAGTAGTACATGTATAAAAAAAAGTCAAAGCAACTTCAGCGTGATATTGCCGTCTGGAAATTCAAAGGCGATTAATAGGAAGTTGATGGAAAGTTTGCACTTCTCTTTTTGAACAACCCGATCCTAATCCCACCATGCAATCGCTGAGCCTATTTTTTCGCCCACGTAGTTTGTTTTTGTCACCGTGGTAAAAAGCACCCAGTGGGTATTGGAATATAAATGTATTAGATTTTTCCATCGCGGCCATAGCTTTGGCCCTGGTGAGTACGGATGAGGCCATCTCAGGCTACTCATGTTCCTCACTTTTGGATGGGGTCTTTTACTTGCCCTTGCAAGGCACAAGGTACAAGGCGCCACGTCTTAAGGCCAATTCATACTTCTCCGTTTTACGCTTTGCGCTTGTCCGTTTCCTATGTTTATGTGTGGTATCAAAAATAAAATTACTTTTTCCTACCACGCATTCACATAGGAAACGGACACGCGCAAAGCGCAAACGTATGAATCTACCTTTACTGTCTCATGCGATGGGTCCAGTGGGTCGTCGTTGGCGTCTAGAATACAGTGTGTATATCGTTTTGCTTCGCTAGTAATTGTCGAAAAAAACTTTTTTTCCCACACAATGTCCCAGTTATCCTGTAACAGGTGCGAAATATACGGTATCCGGGCCATCTCGGTCAAATTGTCAATTTTTTCTTCATATTTTTTTTGTACACACAGTCGATAACTGCGCAAAGCGATACATTTAATGAGGAAGCACATCACGAAGATATCTTTTTTCAAATCAAAGAGGTACTTGATACGTGGTCGCTGAACAAGAAGTGCATTTTCCTCCGCCTTGCCCAGAAAATGAAACAAGCAGCTACATCCATTTTATTAGGTGTTTCGTCGTTCGCTAAGTCGCAGTTGAGAAATAATCACACGCAACTTTTGTCCTGAACCTTATTCACAAAGCACCCCGTATTGACTTGTCGGGCTGATAGTGAACAATAGGTTCCCCCGAAAGGACAATAGTTCACGCACTCTGTTAAGTTACGAGAGCTTCGTGAATAAGGTGCCAGAACAACACAGTTCCTGTCGTTACTCATAACAACACCAACATAAAGATGTTCTTTCGTGCTTTTTCTGATTTCTCGAACATTTGGTATTTTCCCAAGGCGTTTTCCTATTTCAAATTCCTAACGAACGTTTTAGCTATCTCTCTTAACATGGGGGAAATCGTTTTTGTTCCCCCAGGAAATTAACTGGAGGCATCTGGTCCTATTAAGGTGGAAAAACTTCAATATGGAAGTCATTAATTCTTTCCTATCAAGCACTTGAAAAACTTAAAGCGGCGAAGAGACATTAGGAAGACAGATCGTTAGCAATTGGTTGTGAATCACCAATTATTTTGAATGTTTTAACCATGGTCCCTCCTCAAATTCGCTGGATTCACTTTTTTGACTCTATTCACCCACTGTGTTGTTGTTGTTGTTGCTGAAGTCGGCTGCTGCAGCAGTGAGAATTTGAACAACGACTTCACTTAGTAAGAAAGCTGACTGCGGCAAACACCCGCACTTAGCACCGAGGGGCTAAGTTTGGAGCAGGGCACTGGCTGTCAAAACAGCATGCCAATAACTTGGTAAATGTTCTGATGATTAAGTTCATAAGCACATATTGAATTAAAGCGAATCGATAGCGGATTTTGTTTACATTTGGCTGGTGTTTGTAAACACAAAATTCAGCTAATCAAAATGCACGAAAATTTCTTTGTTGACATTCTGGAGAGGTTTGTTTACATTTTTCAAATTCGTCCCCTTTCAAATTCTATTTCTAAAAATCAATTTTTTTCGCTATCGATTCGCTTTAATCGAGATTTCGACATTGACTAGCAGGTAAATGGTAAAGGGCCAAATGCTTTTACTACAGATTTGTACAACATTGCCTGGTGCATCTGTATTGAAAAATTCAAGTAGAAGCATTTACCTAGTCTTTATTCATATGACCAATTGATTCGCACATGCTAACTTTGGACAGAGGTTTACACCTCAAATGCATTTTTGTTCATTTTACCAAATGAAGGTTCATGTGCGATGTTAGATTTCCTCCTAACCTGAAAGAACCCAACGAGCAGTTCTGAAAACAATCCAGAGACATACTTCTGCTGGGCCCAGGAGTTTCCCCTTTACGTTTTGACTTGATACGGTACGTAAGGAACGTGTCCAAAATATTTCTCGGAAAGGACGCTCACCTTGCAACTACAGATTTTCCACCTTTTTTTATATTATGTTTGAAGTTCCCCCTCCCCATGTTCCTCATTACCACACGTGGACGGTAAATATACTTTCATCCGTTTACTGTCAAAGTTTTTGCACCAGTTGTGCAGAATGGTAAAACATCGTTCAAGGAGAAAATGCCTCGTGTGTCGCTAAAATTACATGTCTTATTAATAGTCGTGTAACTCGCCTGGAGGTGAGGTGAGCATTAATGTCAGGCGGGCGTGCTTCCAAATTACTTACTGACGGGCGTGTGGCGTGATTGGTTCAATTTTGCGACATCGTTTTTATGCGACTGGTTTGCGGCAATTGTACATTAGCTCCTAGTTCAACCAACTCCATCAGATGCAACCATTATAGTTACAGTGTGTTTATTAAGCACTTTGGAGATGTACTTTAATAAAGTAATCGTATATTCCGAAACTTCGTTACAAAAAGAATCGAACCGAGGTTTCCCGGGTAGGTTTCAATCTTTCCAAAGAAACTGCTGATTTATGTCGGAAGATAGAGCACGTGAGATTGCCAAAATTTATGACAGCGCCAAAGGTACATGTAGCCGTACGATTAACCCTACAGCGATATGACATCAATAGGAGCTGTCAGTCAACTGACCAATAGGTGTCACTACGGCCCAATTCAATGCCCGGCGGACCCATTCATGGTTGACTGAGCACCAATCAGGAGAATTTTCTATTGTATTGGTTCGCTAGAACTTTTGCTGCCGTCTTTTGGCGCAGCTGACTGCTCCTATTACGGAGGTTTAGAAATCAAACGATAAACGTAAACTTTATGACAACCTTATTTTTCATACACTGTACATGTATATACTACACATTCACCAGATTTTCATATTGCATTTTCGGTACAAAAATAACGTTGTCGTTAACGTTTACGTTTACCCTTTACTATCCTTTGATTTCTAAACCTCCCTATTAACCTGACTTTACGAGGTGAAAATGGGCACAAACCAAGCCTAATCCGACAACACATTACAAGTTTCTAGGTCATAAAGGGTTCACATGATTTCATCTCCCAAATGACGAGCAAAGAAAATGCTTTCCACGTGAAGATTCCCCCAAGACACAACAGTCTATCACGAGCGATTATCCCATACCAAGCAGCCGCTAGCAAGCTACTGCAATAATGACCAAATCAAGAATACGCATAATAATACATACATAACGTGGGCCAGAGGCACTCGGCGTCTGCTACATGATGGTGATAGCAACAGTCAGATTACAGGCTAGTGGGTCTTCACGCATATTGGATCAGACTGTCGTTATGTTCTCCACATAACGGAAGTGCACCGTACTTCCGACCGCATTGGCACACACGATCTTCTGGTATGCGTCAACCGCATTGGCTGTAAAAATTGAAAATTCGGGCGAAGTTGATTTTTGACGAGCTAGCCTGACCAGGAGCCCGAGTTTCCAGCCGAGTGATCGACGTGCCAACCATGCTCGATTGTGTATTCGACCTTTTATAAGTAATCTATCGGGTAATAGGGAGGTTTCGCAAATCTGACGAAAAACGAATTACGAAATACGAAATTCAACTTCATTTCCATGACGTAACGTTTTTCTGGAGATGGTTGCTACCACAAATGTCCCTGCAGCCAGTGCGTCTTTTAGCATAGTATGTAAGACCGAGAGAATTATGGCACATCTTGAATTTTTAAATTTCCATTTCGTGTCTACGAAGTGGAAACGAAAGATAAATTTCTTTAAAGTTTAATATGCACCGTAACTCTATCGGTCTAATGCCATACGCTATAAAGAGACACTCTTGCAGCATGCGTATTTGTGGTACCCACCATCTCCTGAAATACATTACGTCATGGAAATGAAGTCCAACTTTGTATTTCGTACTTCGTGTTTGGTCAGATTTGCGAAACCTCACTCACAATAACTCAAAACTCGGACTGGGAACTCAGACTGGATTGACTTGCAGGGTTGGAGAAACTCGGGGTAGCCTTACCCAGTCGTAAGCTGACCACTATACAAGGAGTGAGCGTGGCACTCGACGTACCAAGTAAGTCAATGTTGTAGAGAGTGTGGCGGCAAATCACAACCGCAGGAAATGCGATCCATTTCCGGTAAAGTGAGTAGCCTTCTACTCAAAGCTTACCTCGCCACCATACAATTTCCTGCTCCGTTAGCGCAAGAAAGACCAACAGGCATGTTAACGGGGACGAGATTGATACCACGGAAAGAGAGAGGACCTTCAACATCGCCTTCTGGACACTTGATGGGAATTTTTCAAGCGAAATATGTCTGTAGTAGGCCTCATACGGCGAATATGCAGACATTCTGCCCGATTCCCACGATATTTCTGGCTTAAAGGACCACTGTTTGCGATCTCTATTGGAAATTTGACTGCCGATGTAGAGGAAGTCACCTAGCGGCAGCATTACCAACTACAAAAGTCCATTACAAAATGTACGTAGTACATGTAAATAGGGTCCAATGAAGTTAGTCCCTTTAAGTTGGAGAGTGGCGCGGTGGCGCCGGCTGTCGAGAAAAAGTGCCTCGCGAGGCAGAAAACTCACCGAAAATACGCGCACACGCGAGCTATCTGCTGAGCAAACGGTCTCGACTGGCTTTATGCTCAGCAGATAGCTCCAGTGTGCGGCAGGCTTTGAGCGAAGAATTTTTGTTAACTTTTATGAATACCAACCATTAGCTCGTTGTCCAATAATTTCGAATTCACCGACTTGCTTCTGGCTAAACGTCTGGTGTTTTCAGGCAGAATGACAATCTCGCGTACCTGCTTGTTACGTTGTTAACAATAGAGGAAATCGGTTGCCAACCTTCCTATTCAACCGTAATGACGAAGACGCCCTGGTTTTGGGACGTCATAGAGTTCCTCGATGTACAGCCGTTGACATAAATTTATCTACACCTGATACATGTATAATACATGTACCTTGAATATTTCAAATGTTACTGCGCCAATTTTAACACGGCTTGTTCTACATGTACATAAAAGTATATTTTGTTGGTCATATTTCTGCATCAAAATTAGGAAATATCGTAATTATGTAATAGCTCATCAGAAAAATCCCTAAAAATCAACATTTTTATTATATGGAATTTTTTTCTGACTTTTGTTGCAGTTTTGATAGAGTGGGACCTTCTAAGGATTTTGCGGTTTGTTTCATAAAAATCTGTTGAGTGGTTGCTGAGATAATCTCCTCCTGCTAACGGCATGTCCACGTACCGTGTACCTCTATGTAATCGCAATCCAATGGAATATTGCTTGCAGACACCCTTATAAATGCCCACAGTATTAATACGATGACCACTCATAAAAGGCGCAGTAGAAGATGAATTGCCTAATAACGTGGTCTGTATAGTATGCCATATATTCCTCCTTACCTCTCAATAAACGGATCATGAAATCATAAATGTCTGCTTTCCTGGAATAGCCGTTGTTCCGGCGTATTCGTATACTAGAGGGACCCACGAGGGATCAATTGGCTCTCGATTTACCTGGGTAAGTTTGAGTTACGTCCGGTAGACGTTCAATCAACACATTTTGGCTTGATCGGTATGGCAGTGGACGAAGACTCTTGGAGGAAAAAACGACCAGCGTCACCCTATGCAGCCTGTCATTGCACAACCAATAACAATGGAAGCGTGGGAATGAACAATAGGTTTTGGAAAAAGGCGAATGAACAATAGGTTTTGGAAAAGGGCGAACGAACAAGGCTTTGGAAAAGGGCGAACGAACAATAGGCTTTGGAAACAGGCGAATGGACAATAGGGTTTGGAAAAGGGCGAACGAACAATAGGTTTTTGGAAAGGGCGAACGAACAATAGGTTTAGGAAACGGGAGAATGAACAATAGGGTTTGGAAACGGGCGAATGAACAATAGGGTTTGATAAAGGGCGAACGAACAATAGGGTTTACAGTATGATCAGCTAAGTCGGATAAAATATGACGAACCAGGGTTTATGGTGAACAAATTCGCCTGAAACCTTCAGGGCTGACCACTTAAAATCTCTGAAAGCGCAAACGAGTGACAACTGAAAGGACGTCACTGCGGGTGTCTTCCGACAGGCACTATCCAGGCATGCAATCAAGTAAAGATTTGACTGGTAACTTTCAAATGTTTTATCAGGACTTGTTGAGAAGGTATCAATTCCCCGTTGAGAGACGCGATTAGAGTGCGTACATCTTAAAACTGCGAGGTAATGTTTTGGTGGAATCTACTCCGACCCTTCTAGGTCATCAAAAATCGATGTTTCCTAATGCATTTGATGATCGAGGGATGAGGAAAAAAACGACGCGTTATCAAGAAAGTACTAGACACTTAGCAACTAGTAGAACAATTCGATCAACCAATCATCACATCCACTCAAAATACGGCAACCAATCAGAACGCATCTAGAAAGTCATCAATTATATCTCAACAATGCGGTAATGTGGCGGGGCGGACAAGAGCCGGAACCTGCCATTATTCGTGAAACCAGTTATTAGAGCCATTAACCGTGCTAATTCACTCGCCGTGAAAACATTACCCGATCAGGGAGCGTTTCATTATCGTTATCTGCACGCAAACCTCATTTTCGCATTAACTAGCCGAGAACTGGGGCATATTCTTAAAACAATGGTTAATGCACCAGTTGCACAACGGTACTAAAGTCACCATTATTGGATTGACATCTTTCCCGCCTTTAAAAGGTTAAGATCTGTAGCTACGACTCCCAAACCAACTCCCACTCCGAGTTCGTAGAATCCAGGGCCCATATTCATAAAACCTTGCTAGGCTTAGCTACTAGCTAAAGTGCCCAGTTTGAACAGACCAATGAACACAACTAGCAACTAACTAAGCTACATGTAGCAATGTTTTATGAATAGGCGCCCAGACTTTTCACGTGGGAGACTTTTTTCCACTCAAGCGGTTTCTATTCGCTTTTCCGACATTGTCCGAGATTGAAGACGCCATTGCTTTGGAAAACCCCGTTGTATTTGATGACGTAGTTCACAAAAAGAGAACCATCTGGAGTCGGAGTCAGAACGTTATCTTAACCTCCCTATTGCCTGCCTTGGTCCTGCTGGCACTGCGGAGACAAATGTAATTTATCATAATCAGTATTTATTTCTTTTTAAAGTGATTTAGTATAGAATATCGTTCTTGTAGTCCAGCTTGTCCAGATTTTGACATAAATTGTGCACTTTTTGATAAAAGCATATTCAATTTGAAATCGACATCTCATGAGTCAACCCACTTGTTACTGTTTCGGCATCAACTATGAACTTTAGAGGTCATGTCTGTCAACTGGATGGCCACGTCTCAAAGGAATTACTGCTCCGCCAACACAACACAAAAAGGGGGAAGCCAGATCGACGAAACGAAATCACCCGCTTGTAGCAAAAACCAGCCCGGCGTACAAGGGAAGCGGAATCCCGTCACGGAGTGGTATTCCATCAAATTGTCACTGACAGGTTAAGTCCCAACTGATGCCCTCGAGTTTGTAGAATGGAAGGGAGTTTTATTCACATCATTCAGGATGAGAGGAATTCTATAATACGTTAATGCGTTATAAATATTTCAGGGTGACAGTGGCACTCACGTGTCTCGCGGGGAGGGTGGTTGTCCCGCAGTGTTAACACTCATCATCGTTGACATAACGTCGTCTATTTGCGGCGTTCGCTTTTTTCAGCTGCTTCAATTTGCCTTTGTTTTACAACTGCTTGCAAACTGTCGGTGTTGTTTGTAAAAATATTTGGAAGTGACTTGGTGCAAAATTCAATAAAACATCAGTAAATCAAGTTAAACTAGTGCAATTTTCCTTTTGTTAGCGTAGCCATAATACACTGGTGGACACTTTCAAAATTCTAAGTCATTTTCCTGTTATGCCTTCCTTTTGCCTCTAACCGCTAATTATTTTTTTCTTATTAATCAGAACATTTTTACCTTGGCAAGTGGGTTATATAATCCCCTCTGACTGTCCATACAAAAGTTTATACACAACGGGTTGCTGATCCATGGGCAACAAAAATAATTATGATGGGTGCCATTCAAGCCTCTCTAATTCAAAGGCTAAAGCTAAAGCTATTGGAGGGGAGAAGTATGGATGAAGCGCATCGTAATTGTCTTTATTATTCATATCAGCAACCCCGTGTCAATAACCTTTGACATGGACAATCTCATGGGATTATATAACCCACTTGCCAAGGAAAAAATGTTCTGATTAATAAGAAAAATAACTAGTGGTTAGAGGCAAAAGGAAAGCAAAAGAGGAAAATGACTTAGAATTTTGAAAGTGTCCTAATATTTCTGTCCACCAGTGTATGTCTTTGCACGAAGGCACCCAAAAATAAAGTAAACAAATGAATAATTAAAATACATGTAATGAAATAGCCGTTGGCAATGCTTCAGTAGAAGTGGAACCCCAGAATGCATGCAGTTCAGCCAACAATCCGATATTCGGCACTACCTTGCCTACAAAAACTCGCCCGATAACAAGACATTTGAGGAACATGGTTTTGTACATGTAGCTTTACACAGAGCAACGACCTTGCCAGTCGAACTGATATTCAAGAATGTCAAAGAACTGTATTACAATTCCACAAATGATGCGACAAATATTCCGGAACATGCTCCGAAATCTAAATGATATAAATTGACGCGAACAGAACGCTGGTCCCGCGAGTAGAACCTTTATTGAAATTTCAATAAGCAGAGAAGATTAATTTTGCCTTTGATGAAGGCACTATTGAAATGCGTGTGGGAAAAATATGACACTATTGGATGAAATGCTGTCGATGGATGTTTTTAGATTTCTGCGAACGTTTTCGAGAACGAAGCACGTCGTTATGCAAGGTGAGGATTGTTCGCAAATCACACGCTCAGTTAAACAAGAATATTGATGGAGGCTGTTGTTCTTCGCCAGTCTTCCATAGAATACCCATTCACAGCGAGATGGGGACTGACTTCTTCGGCACTGATTGCGTGGGATGTCACCGAGGCATTTTGTTTTCGCCAAAAATTAAACTACCCGGTGACATTTGAGCACAAGTTGATGTAATTTATTTGCCATTAGTGGGTTTAACGAGGATTTCTTCCTTTGTTAAAGCCTACTCCAGCAACAGGTGAATCATCGCCAAACGTTCTAGTAGGCCTAACATGGCATTTGCGAAAATTCACTAGTGTCATTCCTTGGCACCATTTTCACTATTTCACCACAACGCAACAACCTCAGTGCTGCTAGTTCGCGTCTAACAAACTACTTAGCTCGTATATTAATATTTCATATTATTAATCCTAAAGCAAGAAATTGTTCCAATAACTCATATAAAATGTACATATTGCCAACAAAACTTGGAGGAGGGGGAATCCGGTCCTACAACTTGACACTGTTCCATGTGCCAGCAGGTACAAGTGGTATTCAGTGCCCGAACGAGGTTTAGAGAGAAGCTATGGGTCGTATTTTAGAACGTTCCTTTAACGTTAAGGTCGACCTTAAATCTGTTGTAAAACCATCGAGAACAATAGATTTAAGGTGGACCTTAATGTTAAGGAACGTTCTAAAATACGGCCCTATGGGTCGGTCTCTTTGGTGTTCACGCTAAAGGAACGTTCTAGACGGGCCACAGTTTTCTCTCTTGATCAAAGGGAGGAGTACACGTCTCCAGTACGTGGACTTTTCTGCAATATGGAAGTGACATCTTACATCAACGTATCAAACTATGTGCCAGAAGCACGGAGAAATTCATTGCACTACCGGTCGACGCCGTGTTTACCATGTTCTCGCTCTACGCATTAAGCAAAAGCATTGACACATGATAGTTGCAAAGCAAAGTCAATATTAGCACTGCGCTCGTTGAAATTCATGGGTAAGCTGTATTGAACATAGGAACTGCAATGGGTAAATATTCGTGGAGAAAAAACGACGTATTAACTGTTCAGATCTAAAGATACATGTACTTCTGCCAACAGCTGCTTAGTGAGAGAAGGGTCAGATTGGTACATTTTGATGAGATTCCGTGGACAAAGTTTGTGTGGGAGTCAGCTGGTAAACTTGGTGGAAAAGAACAAAGTTGATGGTATACAAATCGGTTGGTTCAATTTGCGTGACGAATGATGTTTATTTGGTTTGGTAGCAAAGTTCTGGCGGACCAATACATAGGCCCTGTTCACACGGAGTCGGTTGATCCAGATCAAGGCCAGTTCACTTTGTTTTTTATACCGTGAAAAAGCCATGGAACTGTATTATCCTTCCCTTTTCATGGTAAAAAGGTAATGAACTCTAGCGTCCAATGGAAATACCTAGTATGTCACATTTTGTTGTTTTCGAGAAAAATGGGTTTATGTGGAATGACAACTTGGAAGAGTTTTGTTGTGGAAAACACTCCTAATTAAAAATATGTCATAAAACAGGATTAAATGCAAATTGCTATGTTTTACCTCTGATTTCATGCTGAATTTGCAAAGGTAAATACGTAGTAAGTCGCAATTCTGATGACTTAGACGTAAAAACCGAGTAAGTGCACACTGTCTTTCCGAGGCTTTGGCGAACATTTTGCAAACAAAAACTGTTTATTATGATGAAACAATATCTAGTAAGTACGAATTTGGCCTTAACTCATTTTTTCCAAAAATGTGACTTAATAGGTATTTCCATTGGACGCTAGAACTGGCCTCGAACCGACTCCGTGTAAAAAGACCTAATAACAATTCTCCTGTTTGGTGCTTAAATGGGTCCGGTGGGTTTCAGTTCAGTTTCTTTATTAATTTCCATTACTTGGGCATTAAATTGGACCGTAGTGACTCCTATTGGTCAACTGACTGACAGCTCCTACTGTCTTCCGGTTGTACCACAATCATGCACCACGCTTGGCGTTCAAAAATCCATTTTTTTTCGTACGCGAAATTGCTAGACGAAAAGGTTCACATCGGCTAAATAATGGAATTTGGTACGTGAAAGGATCCTCAGCCTTAGCCCAGTTATTTCGCGTACGAAAAAAGGTATTTATAATTAAAATGACAACCGTGATGATTAAATATGTGACACGTCTCTTTCCTTCAAATTGTACTGCAAGTACCATGTGACAGGACTCTTTTTCTATCATTCATCACTATTGGTACAGTGTTTGCCATGAGACTAACGACAAAAACTAACATATCGCGTCTACATGACCATTGAATGTTCATCCATGTATGATTCACAACCGTTGCAGGTATTTTTTCATTATCTTTTGATGGCGTTGTGGAATCTGCCGTCTCCACTAGGTAGGAACGAGTTATGATGGGCTCGTTGACTATGTAGGAGCATGTTAAGATGGTACTTATAAGATATGGGTGTGGTCCTGCTTGTTCAGATGACGAACACACAGTGTAACAAATTGATTTATTTTGGCTTACATTGTACCGAATGAAATACATGTACACCTTGAAGAACGCTAATTTCATTAAGCCTGAGATCTTAGAGCAGGTATATCATGTCATCAAAATTAATGTCGTCAATCCACAGAAATATAGCTTACTGAATTCTATTTTACTACAATACGCGCAGACTTCCCTCCGCAGTTATTGTTAGGACCACTTTTTTCCAAAAGACATACTGCGAAAGTCGGCCATGACAGGTCAGAATGGGTAAACAAACCTCAGCCCAGTGCATTTGTACAGTTGGCCCGTTGGCTGGTTGGGACGAGGGTTTGCAAGACTTTCCGACTTTTCTGCTTGTAAAATTCCTCCTGCGCCAACAATCAACGTTATCTTGCTGTTAAAATAAAGCTGCCTTCTTGCTCAATCTGCTTTATACATGCATCTGCCAAACCTATATTTTGGACAGTTTGGAATCCTCTCGAAATACTGGAGCATGAAACCAATATCCCAAAGGGATTTAGATAAAAGTTGTTCTCGACCAGCTTGACCAAATTAATGGTGTCCAAAAATGTAATAAAAAGGAGCCAACACATTGATTTAATGAATACGATATAGCCAGCTTGTTTGCCGCACTAGAGCAGAAACATACGTGGAGTACGCAACAGTAATGGAGGAAGGTCATGGGTATTTTATAAATGAAACGGAATGCAGGCCCGACGAAACCGATACGGGACATTGACGTCATTGGTGATGGTGGAAAAGCATGACTGCAAAGGAAACCCCTTCTCCGATTGCATGTTACTTCTATATACATTATAAGAGGAATGTTTTGATATCAAAATTGCTCTAAGTGAAGACCAGTTGTTCTGGATTATTGGCATTCTAGACAGAATACAAGAGTTATCACACGTAATTGCATGATAACCTAATACTGAAGGGGGCCTCACGGTATTTTCTGCTTCTTCGCAAACAATGCCCAGCAGCAGTCGCCAATGTTCCACCGACTCTTTCTCCTCTGAGGGGTGTCTGGCTAGGATGACCGGAAAGTAATCAGGTGAAAATGCACCGTAAGGTAAACGGACTACAAATACAATCATGAGGCCCAGTTGTTCAAGAGAACACTTTTGTCGGTGATAGAATATTATAGACTCGGAGTTCCACAACGGATTGGTCCGTATCCATGTACTGCACATGGCGGTAGAGAGTGCAGGCCTGGGCCTTTCCATATAGCCTCAGTAGGGAGTCTTCGCAAAGCCCCCGAAACGCCAACGCAAACGCCAAACCCATTGTTCTATGCTACGAAGAGAGCACCGAACAAAAGGATAGACGTTCGCGTTGGCGTTTCGGGGGCCTTGCGAAAACTTTATACTCTACGCGCCCTAACGTTAATACAATTCAGGCAAATACTAGTAGTATAGTAGGGCCAACTAACGTCAAGATTGCAGCCTTTTACACTGAAGCGATATGCGGTCGAATCATCGCCAACATTTTCAAACGTTACAGACGCACATTTGCACATGTTGCAAACTAAACCTTGCGTTCGCTGTCGACAAGAAGTTAGATTTCCAATTTGATATTTACCGAGTTTAGTATAATGATCGAACACGAAATCTTCGAGAGATGCAGTAGCAGTGTGATGATATTGCACGACAGGTCTACTTGGTTCGAACTGTACGTTTACATCCATCGACCACATGTTTACGGTTACCCTTCTACACGGTTACCTTTCTGCACTATCACTATCTTTTCTATCAGAGGCATGCTCACGACACGCTGGCAGAAATGTTCCAAGCTTAATCTTCATGTAACTAATGTTACGCCTTTAGGTTGTTTTCCTTCGTCTGAGTTTCCACACTCTCCGATAATTGGGCGTGTCTTAGATCAATACAACTGCTTGATTGGATATTATGGATTTTCAAACTAAACACCTGTTTTGGCATCCACGCTTGCCACAGTGTCTCTGCTATTTGAGTAAGTAATCGAAAGTTATCGCTAGTCGAAACATCGTTGAATTTCGGTTTGCGCTATACCAATTAACTTGAGGCGACAATTACATTTTGCTTAAATTGATCTGTCGGGAAAAAGCTCCCATGTGATTGAAAAACATGGATGTGCTATCTCGCCACGTTTCAACCACATGACAGGAACTTTCTATTGGCGTTTTTTTTCTTCTCTTTTTCTTACGATAATAATTGTATTGATGAATGTTGTGCACATCCTCCCATAGCAGGGCTTTGGTCTCGTTCTTCTGTGAGTGGATGAAGAAGAGCGAGGTGAAAACCCCTGCTGTGGGAGGATGAGTTGTGCACTGTACATCAGGCTCATACCGCAGTGGACATGCTATCGACACGAAATGCATGTTATTTGCAGATGACAAGAATCATGAAAAGAACCTATACAATGCAAGGTACTGGCTAGGTTACTTGTCATATCCAAAATAGATAAGCGAGCTTATCTATTTTTGGAAATATCCATGTGCTCAGAATATCTGATTGCGAAATGCAGGTACATGTAAGATTATCAACGATGGATTGCCTTCAAAATTGTCAGATGGGAACTCTTGCAGCTGAGAGACTTTTCGAATACACCCTTTCAGAAACGGTGCTCAGGGTTCAGTGACGACGGCTAAGGGGGCTTCTTTAGCCCCTTCCACTGCCATAAAAAAGAGACGGTCACAGTTGACCACAATATTTGAATTCTTTTGATGACGTGCAGGGGAGAATTTAGTTCGAGCACTGGCCGCTGAATTTCTGGAAAGCTGTATAGCATTGGCGATACTGACCATCCATTTTGGAGATCGGGATTTAGCTGAGGGGTAGTGCTGGCGAGGTTGCTATATGTAGATGCGAGAGGGATCGTGGGTTCGATTCCCGCGAGAATTTCAAATGTAGGTTTGTGAAGAGGATGGAGCGTGTTGGGCGATGGGAGATACATATATTAAAGACAATGTATCATGACTTCACTGTTAATACATTCAATGTTTGTAAACATGGATGTTTACATTATGTTATTTTGGACTTTTGGGACATGCCATCCGACCAAATTGAACACTTTCGGTACCAAAAAAAATTCTAGAGGGGCATGCCACCAACAAATTACTCATAAGACAAAGAAAGACTGGACACAAACAAACAAAAGGTAAATAAACAATGATTTTTGTGGCCCGCGAAAATGCTTGTGATACATTATCTTTAAGGTGCGATATTTGGGAAGCGATGTGTAGCTTTGATGTAAATTGAGGTTGCTTTGACGTTAAGTTTCTTTTATTGTATCCGTCAGATCGATTGGATACTCATTTCTAAGAGAGGAGTCCGATTACTGGTCATCGAGAAACTGGCATGACCAAATCTAACAAATATCGTGACATTGTCAATCAGAAAATGTCAAAAGTACCTCTGCCTTCTCCGTAAGTACCGTACCTGCCCTGGGCCGTCCTAAACCAATCATTTTCATAATCAAAAGATTATAACCTCCTTTGAAGATTGTAATAAGTGTTCGAAAGCGTATATAACGCACATAAGTAGCAACGATAAGGATATTAACCAAATATACCCTGGAGGTTGTCAATATGCCCCGTGGGCACGGGGTGAGTTATCTGCGAATACTATCAGAAACCTCGTAACCAAGCGACCTCCTGCACATCAGCTGGCTATTGGTACATGTAGAATTAGTGTTGTCTCATATTTCGGGAGGCTGTTCGTGGATTGTACCCCGTGTAAAGAGCGAGAACGTTGAAAAGGAAATTAATCTTGAACAACTTGTGGCCTAAGTTTTAAGAATACAGTGATCGATAGGAACACAAGCTTGATGAGAATACGGCCATGGTCAGTATGATTTTACGTGCAGGCTGAAGTTCCTCCACTGGACGCTCCTCCACTAGGAAGTGGGCTCTTAAAGATAACCTATCACAGATATTTTCGCGGGCCACGAAATTCATTGTTTATTTACATTTTGTTTGTTTCGTGTCCAGTCTTTCTTTGTCTTATGAGTAATTTGTTGGTGGCATGCCCCTCTAGAAATTCTTCTGACACCAGAAGTATTCAATTTGGTGGGTTGGGATGTCTCAGAAGTCCAAAATAACACAATGTAAACATCCATGTTTACAAACATTGATGTAAACAATGAAGTCATGCTACATTATCTTTAATTGGCAAGTCACCATTGCTGGTTTCTTTATAACTTTCGCTAATACTACAAACGCCGCCATTAGCTTCTGCGGCCGAATTGCCCACACAGAGCCAACTTGCGCGAGAAAACCCGTGACTCTCTCTCGAGAGAAGATGCTTTCTTTTCATGCAGACATTTCACATTCCTCGTCTTCATCACCCTGAGTATTGCTAAAAATTCGCCATGACCAAGATGTGAACTCTCCAATTTGCACCTCAACGCCATCACCATTTAATCAACACGGATAGCAATCACACCGCGCAGGAACCTGCTCATCTACAAGATTTACCAAACATCAGACTTGATATGACCTTTTGACCTCGGCAGTCTCCTTAATTAATGAATGAGAATTCACTAAGGATCATCCAAACATCCCCAACGACACCGGAACGACCGTAGAAGTGCCCTTCAAGATTAATGACAACGATGACGATTCCAGTGCATATCAAAACAACCCCGCTAACAACTCCCTTGTCTGTTGTTGTAGAGGATACTGAAATTCGTAGAACATGTCATGGATGTGAAATACTGTTGTTATAAGGCCCCTCATTTCAAATTTTTATGGTGACACAAGTCAGACTGTTTAATAATCACGCTCAGTGCCGTGGATCTGAATACGAAGGTATTGTAAACGAAGAGAGACGCCGCTGAGCTCAGGGTTGACCTTCCTTGAAAAACCCTGTTGACAACTCCCTTGTCAGTTGTTGTAGGGGATATTGAACTTCATAGAACATGTCGTGGACGTGAAATACCGGTACTGTTGAAACGCCCCTCATTTCGAAATTTTATGGTGACACTATCATCCAGACTGTTTATCAAATTGAGCGCCATGGGTCTGAATATGAAAGTATATTGTAAACACGGAATAGAGCCGCTGCATGAGTTGTGGGCGGTCGACCTTCCTTGAAAAACCCTGTTGACAACTCCCTTGTCAGTTGTTGTTTTGGACACTGAACTTCGTAGAACATGTCATGGATGTGAAATACTGTTGGAAGGCCCCTCATTTCGAAGTTTTATGGTGACCTATCCAGATTCTTTGATAATCAAATTGAGTGCAGTGGATCTGAATATGAAGGTTTGTAAATACGGAATAGAGACGCTGAGATCAGGGCTGACCTTCCTTGAAAAACCTTGTTGACAACTCCTTCGTCAATTGTAGAGGATACTGAACTTCGTAGAACATGTCACGGATGTAAAATACTGTTGAAAGGACCCTCATTTCGAAATTTTATGGTGACACTATCTAGACTGTTTATAAATCAAACTGAGTGCCATAGATCTGACTATGAAAGTATTGTAAACACCGAATACAGACGCTGTGCCCCGGGCTGACCTTTCTTGAAGACCTCATATCCGAAAGGACCGTTATGTTGTTGTGCTGTGTGCGGAGACTTGCTGGCCCGGACAAATAATCCACATACCGACCCATTCCATCAAATGCCGAAGAAGGAAGCGCCATGCCAATATGGAACCATTAGGCTACTACATGCTCATGCTCACTAAAAGTTTGAGTAAAAGCGGGTGATTAAGGAGAATGGACTGTCATTTATCCGATCTGCTTGGGCAGCAATCCGATGATGTCCCGGGCGGAGTGTTTGAAGATCTTGCAACAAGGAGACGAATATGAAATCGTTCGAAAAGACGTTTTTCTAATACACCGCTAAGCCTGTCTCAGCAGCGGATTACATGCCATTATGAACTTGGACTCATCCTTCGTCATGGCTTTCGATCTATATGATATTATCCTACGATGTTGAAGATAGAGATTTAGTCTTGACTGAGACAATATCAATATATTGCCTGGCCTTGTTATCAGTTGCATCACCGATGTCCTTGGGAAGAGCGGTATCCATGGCGAGTGATCGATAACCGGTTTGCAATTTATTCAAGGTCAGTGGGCACCTCAGAGGACACCAGACGGAATGAACGGAAGATCTGATTTCGCAAAAGACAATACTTCAGTCAACAGGTTTGTCATCAGCAACACAGGCATACGTGATTTGGGTTTTGAGTCTTTCTCAGAGAAGGAGAAACAAAACGTATACAGTATACAGAGCTTGTGGTGTGATCTACATGTAGGAGAGCAGTTGTGTATTTTTTAGAGTGCCAACAGCACGGCTCGGAATCTCGACGACAATCCTTTTCTTCGTTCTCTATGCACGAAACCCAACCACTCTTGCATCTCTAAACCCTCGAACTATAAATTGGTTCCAACCCGAAAACATAGGTCTAAACCATGGGCAAACATGGGTTGGCCAAGCACACAATGGCCCGTGTTTTAGTTTGCTCCTCAACGTATAAAGGAGTTCCTCAAGCCTTGAATAAATCCTTTACGTTGAGGAGCATTCTAAAATACGGGCCAACGTGTCGTTGCTTATGGCTCTTGGACTTCGGCTTACTACATTTTTATGTATCAGTTTTGGCGAGCACCAAGTACAACTACGCTTATCGATGTACACCTCGCGGAAGTCCCAAAATAATGTGATTTTACCTCCGAGACAATCTTGGTAACCATGCTCAAAAAATCACTGTAACTTACACACTACGTGGGCTAAAGACTAACATCACCATGTGAAGTGATATCTTACCTGAAAATAGAAGAAAATATCAATGATTAGTAATTAGTAAAACAGAGGATCCGTGGAAATATGATACTTAGATGACTCCCTTTTGGGAATAAACGTAGAAATCGACGCTTGTGGCCATCCAGTCTCATGCATTTTCTTCTTAGACGATTAGGTTTTATCTGATTCGCCACGAATCGTGGATTTTTTCCCCATTGTATTGGTATTCAGTCGCGTATCTCACTCACAGTCTGTGTACGAATGCAAGCCACCTCATTCATTTTTAAGACGTTGTGGAGAAATAATGGACGCAGCAGACTGGCATTGACCAAGAGTCGTTCAAAAAGCCTTTTGTTTTTTAGGTAGCTCTGGGGCTATAGTGAGTATCTCTGCTGTAATGGAGGATATTTGTTTTACTTAGTATACAGTAGTAGTCTGCAGTTAGCGAGTACATGTAGGTACATTGTATTATGCCAGGTTAAAAATGGTAAGGACATCCTGAACCATCAGGGTCAAATGCTCCACCTCTGCACTTGTCGTTGTAGGGAACGGTAGGGAGGGTCTGTACCAGAAATTTTTTTGAGGGTACTAAATTCTTCGAAATCAGCAAAAATCCCATGAAATTAAAGAAAATGACCCTTTTCTGTTCCTTTGAGGGTACCAGCATAGTACCCTTAGTACCCTCTGGCGAAAACACTAGCACTAGGGACCCTAAATATTCAGAATTTCTCAGGATGTGGAAAAGACGACATCTTTGTACATGTAATTATTTTGTCGTCATCATCATGCGCTTCATCATCACAAACAATATAAACGCCTGCGACTTTCTTGATTCCGAAAAAGATAACGATGTTGACGACAACAACATGATCATTACAGCTATCAAAACTGCGATGATGCAAAGTCACGCCTTCCTCCCGTGTGAGCTCAAATTATTGGCCATACCATAAACCCAACGCTAGGAGATCTCAGCTTCTTTCCCAGTCTTTGCTTATTTCCTTCAGGAAGGACCATGCACTAGCCTGAATTGAATAGAACTCAGGAGTCGACCACCTCATGAACTGGTGATCAACAATGGTCGTAAAAAGCCAGGGATAGCATTGGTTAAGACCCAAATTTCTCATTTGGTAGTTAACTGATATTTCGCCTTCTGGCAGCTACTGCAGTTTAATCCTTTCTAATCGTTTAAATGACAAACGGCCAATCACGATTCGCAAACACCTGCCACTTGTGTGACGCGGTGAAATCTGGCCTCATTAGCTCGTGAAGACCGTAATTTGCTAGAACGGTAACACTAAACGAGGGTATCCACTGCATGCTGCAACACACAGATTCCCAGGAAGGTGAATTAAGAAATTCACACATTCAATGCAAAATTGAAGGAGGAGCCACGGTGGTGTAGTTGTTCGGGCCTCCGACTCGCGGTCAGAGGGCCCCGGGTTCGAATCCCACTGGGCGCGACACTTTGGGCAAGTCTCTTTGCCTCCTCTCTCCACCCAGGTGTATAAATGGGTACCGGTCGGAAATGCCCGGACTGTAGTGCTGAATGGGCAGCTCATCTGAGTTCTACTGAAAGGTTTCAGGATAGACTGGGGTTAAAGTGTGAAGTCGGATGACACCTCTACCGTTGTTGATATCAGACTTTAACTTTAACTTTCAAAATGCTTTAGATTGAATCTGGTACATTTCGACGAGTCACACTCCCGGGTAAGTCTGAACACGAATGACGGAAGAATAAAGACAGGCTTTGGACAAAAAACGTATTGATAAAGCAACCAAGCTGTCTGTCGACGTGATGGGGAACAGATTTTACTATAGCTGCAGGTTTCGTGAGCTACATGCAACAAATAAGAACGAGAAAAAGCTTTTTTGAATGAGTATCTCGGTCCCCGCCGGCCTTACTAGAAAAGCTATGAAAATATCATCCAGATTGGTCTATCTCAATAGACTAGCCTCTGCGGGTTACGGAGCCTTCGCCGACTTCCACTCCATAAAGTTCAACGGCACTTTACTGGCGTCAGAGAAGTTCCACACAAGAACGATGGACAGAAACACAACAGCTTCATTTCAACTTCCAACCAACCAAGCATGGACGAAATTACAAACTTGCCCTAATCTACATGTACCCACGCGTGTACATTAAATGAAGACGACCAGCACGCTGGATATAGATTTAAAACGGAAATGTGTCCAACTTGCAGTAAATTATTCAGGAAATGACGTCATGATGGTTTTGTACGGAACCTACTCAGCAAATGGGGCTCTTAGGTGTATTAAAATTGTCGTTTAGGTATCAAAATAATCAGGCACGAGACGAACTTTGATTTTGGCTAAGAATAGCTTCAAAATGATATGTACCAATAATTTACGGGTCCCCTGTCGAGAACTTATACCACGAGGCGACCTGAATGTAAAAGAGATGCTGGCGGAGTGCGGCAGGAACGGGACGTAGCAACGTCTCATCAAGCTGGTTTCATAGAAAACAACTATGTATACTTGAAACTACATCAGAAAAAAGTGTGATTGGCCCAATGTATGACTACATACCAAAGAATCATTTGTACACAAGAAATCCCACTGTAACCAAGATGGCGGACGACCGTCGAAAGGATGAATACGTGAGAAACTCTGAAGGAGCGCCTTGATAGCCTAGAGGTTAGCACGTCCGCTCAGCAAGCGGCAAACGGGTTCCAGGTTCAATCGGCCCGGGCCATGGGATATCATCCATCATGGCTCATCAGTCCGTCGCATGGGACAGTAAACCGTGGTACCTTCTGTGTTTGCAAGTGCCTCATCAAAACTTGAGATGGCCTCTATTCCATACTCACAAGGGCCAATGCAGCTTTTGCTTCGGCCCTGATGGAAAATCCATTAATACAAAATGAAAGCTTGAATCTGCTAGCATTACATGAGATTTTCACCAGGCAAGAGAAGGCAATGTATCGCCTCCACATCTTCGACCAAAGACACTCGCTGAAAGAAATCCAGCAACGAGGTGCACGAAGAGATTCAAGCCGNTCACGTTCAATTCAAAATCCGCCGTGTGCCACTTCAGTTTCCATTATAGTTGCACGTCTTAAAAAGTCATGAACAGCCATGGACAATTAACCAATGAAATACATTAACAAATGAATGGTGGAGAGAGATGCTTGACATGGACTGCTCAATCTTATCAAATTACCTCGATAGAGTGCGCTGTTTATTCGGGCGGGAGAAAATTTCCCCGAGAGGTGCGGTGTTATGTTCAGCGACCGGCACTGTATCGAATTCTTGGTCTGGAAACAGAGAGTACCGTACTTTAAGAATTTTCCCTCTCTCATCTGGAACGCTGCTAATGATTTGCCGTCTCTGGTAAGTTGGGCAAACTGAAGACGACGGAACGAACTGGCTGGAGACGAAAAACTATGGACAAAAGACAGACAAAGCTCCAAAACTTCAATGCCATCTCAGAACAAGGAGTGGGGCGAAATTTATACCATACAGTAGCTACGAAGTGGAAATTTCAAAATTCAAGATGCACCTGGACAGGCCTAACTCTTTCGATCTTATGCTAAAAGATGCACTGGCAACAGGGACATTTGTGGTACCAACCATCTCCAGAAATACATTAGGTCCTGGAAATGAAGTTGAATTTCGTATTTCGTACTTCGTGTTTCGTCAGATTTGCAAAACTTTTACAGAACAGGGTTCGAACCACGCATTTTGTTCAGTAAAATCCGTGATATCCCTTTTTCAAACGGAAGAGCGAGTTGACTTCGAGCCGACAAGGCACATGTAGCCTCGTACACGTACCAACATCTTAGCAATGACGGGTTTCAATATAGGTATAACAAACGACAATCCGAAAACTGGCAGATTTCAAATAGCCGGAACGTAATGAATATCAGAATTGCATCACCGTGACATGAAAGTAGCAATTCCCTCCACATCACACATTCATTACAGCACGATCGAACCGTGTCTTGGAGAGGACGTTGACCTAGGAGTTCTTTTTTCACACTCGTTGAGTGACAGGAGGGACCACCATACAGTCGGATGTAAAAACTGCTAAGCGATTGCCATGTTTGCACAAAACTCTCTGACGCACTTTACTCCGTAGCAGTCATTAAAGGAGAATGCATTTTAAATTAAAGTTCTCGTGGGTTCTTCACTGCTCACTAAATATGCGACCGTAAAAGGTTTTTCACGTCAACTGAAAATTCTTAGACTGTTTTTCATACTCAAAAATCCTATGTTTTATTTCATGTCGCTATTAGTGTAGAAATTCTGCTCTCCGAAAACAGGTACTCATCTTAGAAATACTGGTGTTGTCTGCCATAGTACATGTACTGCGCTCTAAGATGGGCACCCCTCTCGAAGCAAACATTTCTGCCATAGTACTGCGCTCTAAGGATGGGCACCCCTATCGAAGCAAACAATTAAAGTACACCTTATACCAAGCAGCAACTGTTCAAACAACCAATTTCATTATCTTTTCCGATAACACCGGGGGACGTGTGCTCGCCCAAGCTATCAAGAATCCTGCATCGCAGGCTTACCAATACATTTTCAGGAATTGAAATAAGCAATTACCTGTCTTTAGAAGAGAAAGGATTGCCATGGAATCTAGAAACAAGCTTTTTTATAAATTGAAGTCATTAAATCGACAACGGTATAGGATTTGATGTCGTCACGCTCATTCACCGAAATCATAGACATTCAAAATGAACGGAGCGAACCGCGATACCATCCTTAATCGTCGAAGCTCATCCTCCCATAGCAGGGTTTTGGTGTTGGTTTTGGTGTTGCTCCTCTTCGTGAGCTTGCACACAAGTGTGTGCGTGGATGAAGAGAAGCGATGTAAAAACCCTTGCTGGGGAGGATGTCGAACTCGATGAGATTCAGGAGAGAAAGGAGTTCCTTGTCAACCCCCGTAGAGATTTTAGACGGATTGTTTGCTATATAGCTTATCAGGGGGATTATAGACCTTTCCCACAAATATGGTGGCCTACTAGTTCTCCCAAAGTCGTGGCCATTTATTGTCCAAGCCTGATGTAACACTACCAAAACATACCCTCTCAGACAATTATTTTACCTAAACTTTTTGTGCCCATGGCCTGTTTGACCAGCTTAGCCTGCCAGCGGCCGTTGAATGGTAAGATTCTGACATCATATGATGAGAACTGGTAGACTGCCTACTTTGTTCGAAATTCAAAGGTCTTTGCACCATATATTTGTATCTTGAGATGAAACTCGCAGTCCCATTCAAAGTTATCAGATGGGCAAATGTCATTGACCTTATTAATTCATTGTTGCTCGCCCCGTATGCAGATACAACGGCCCCTCACCGCTCTGCAATCAAGAGACAACATGCTACCCTCATTTGCATCAGTCTCAGCGGATGTTGGTTAACGACCCTTGGGTATTCTTCTCATTCATGGTGAGAAAAAAATACAACCAATATATTTTGTCCTCGAAAAGGTCCAAGAGGAGGCTCCAATATGTCATCGGAGATAAGCTCTTCTCCACAAATACGAGAAGCTTTGATGGCCTAGTGGTTATTACACCCGCTTCGCAAGCAGCAGGACCCCAGTTCGAATCCAGCTCGGGGTACATGGGATTACTAGTAATCATCACTACTGGCTCTTCAGTCCACCGCATTGGACAGTAAGCCTTGGTGCTTTGCACCTTATGCCTTTGCAAGGGAAAGAAAAGGACCCCATCCAAGTGAGGAACATTGAGTAGCTTGAGATGGCCTCTTCCGAAGATCCGTACTTAAAATAGCAGGGCAAATAATAGGGAGGTTGAGATCAGCGACTTATCACGGATCCTTTTACGTATACGGAGAGACTTCGGTACAACGAGGACAAATTTTGTGTACATTTCGATCCGTATACGTATAAGGATCCNAGTGGGACAAAATTTATACCATACAATAGCTACGAAGTGGAAATTTAAAAATTCAAGATGCACCTGCGTAACTCTTTCGGTCTTATGCCAAAAGACGCACTGGCAGTAGGGACATTTGGGGTACCAACCATCTCCAGTAGGTCCTGGAAATGAAGTTGAATTTCGTATTTCGTACTTCGTGTTTCGTCAGATTTGCAGAACTTCACTATTACAGAACAGGGTTCGAACCACGCACTTTGTTCAGTAAAATCCGTGAAGCAGCGAGTTGACTTCAAGCCGACCAGATAGCCTTGTTCACGTACCAACATCTTAGCAATGACGGGTTTCAATATAAACAAACGACAATCCGAAAACTGGCAGATTTCAAATAGCCGGAACGTAATGAATGAAAATTGCATCACCGTGACATGAAAGTAGCAATTCCGTCCACATCTCACATTCATTACAGCACGATCGAACCGTGTCTTGGAGAGGACGTTGACCTAGGAATTCTTTTTTCACGCTCGTTGAGTGACAGGAGGGACCATACAGTCGGATATGAAAACTACTAAGCGATTGCCATGTTTGCACGAAACTCGCTGAAGCACTTACTCCGTAGCAGTCATTAAAGGAGAATGCGTTTTAAATTAAAGTTCTTGAGGTTCTGAAAACCCTTAAGGGTTCTTCACTGCTCACAAATATGCGACCAAAAAAGGTTCTTCACGTCACCTGAAAATTCTTAGATGTTTTTCCGACTCTAAAAAATCCTATTAATTTCATGCTCTCCGAAAACAGGTACTCATCTTAGAAATATTGGTGTTGTCTGCCATAGTACATGTACTGCGCACTAAGGATGGGCACCCCTCTCGAAGCAAACATTTCTGCCATGGTACTGCGCTCTAAGGATGGGCACCCCTCTCGAAGCAAACAATTAAAGTACACCTTATACCAAGCAGCAACTGTTCAAACAACCAATTTCATTATCTTTTCCGATAACACCGGGGGACGTGTGCGCGCCCAAGCTATCAAGAATCCTGGATCGCAGGCTTACCAATACATTTTCAGGAATTGAAATAAGCAATTACCTGTCTTTAGAAGAGAAAGGATTGCCATGGAATCTAGAAACAAGCTTTTTTATAAATTGAAGTCATTAAATCGACAACGGTAGTAGGATTTGGTGTCGTCACGCTCATTCACCGAAATCATAGACATTCAAAATGAACGGGGCGAGCCGCGATAACAGCCTTAATCGTCGAAGCTCATCCTCCCATAGCAGGGTTTTGGTGTTGCTCCTCTTCGTGGGCTTACACACAAGTGTGTGCGTGGATGAAGTGAAGCGATGTAAAAACCCTTGCTGGGGAGGATGTCGAAGCTCGATGAGATTCAGGTAGGGGAGAACGGAGTTCCTTGTCAACCCCCGTAGAGATTTTAGACGGATGGTTTGCTATATAGCTTATCAGGGGGATTATAGACCTACAAATATGGTGGCCTACTAGTTCTCCCAACGTCGTGACCATTTATTGTCCAAGCCTGATGTAACACTACCAAAACAAACCCTCTCAGACAATTATTTTACCTGAACTTTTTGTGCCCATGGCCTGTTTGACCAGCTTAGCCTGCCAGCGCCATTGAATGGTAAGCTTCTGACATCATATGATGAGAACTGGTAGACCGCCTACTTTGTTGGAAATTCAAAGGTCTATATATGCACCATATTTTTGTATCTTGAGATGAAACTCGCAGTCCCATTCAAAGTTATCAGATGGGCAAATGTCATTGACCTTATTAATTCATTGTTGCTCGCCCCGTATGCAGATACAACGGTCCCTCACCGCTCTGCAATCAAGAGACAACATGCTACCCTCATTTGCATCAGTCTCAGCGGATGTTGGTTAACGACCCTTGGGTATTCTTCTCATTCATGGTGAGAAAAAAATACAACCAATATATTTTGTCCTCGAAAAGGTCCAAGAGGAGGCTCCAATATGTCATCGGAGATAAGCTCTTCTCCACAAATACGAGAAGCTTTGATGGCCTAGTGGTTATTACACCCGCTTCGCAAGCAGCAGGACCCCAGTTCGAATCCAGCTCGGGGTACATGGGATTACTAGTAATCATCACTACTGGCTCTTCAGTCCACCGCATTGGACAGTAAGCCTTGGTGCTTTGCACCTTATGCCTTTGCAAGGGAAAGAAAAGGACCCCATCCAAGTGAGGAACATTGAGTAGCTTGAGATGGCCTCTTCCGAAGATCCGTACTTAAAATAGCAGGGCAAATAATAGGGAGGTTGAGATCAGCGACTTATCACGGATCCTTTTACGTATACGGAGAGACTTCGGTACAACGAGGACAAATTTTGTGTACATTTCGATCCGTATACGTATAAGGATCCGTGATAAGTCGCTGATCTCAGCCTCCCTAATGCTACGGCTTCGACTCTGGCGGTAAAATTAGATACATGTATAATAGATACCGGTACGCTTATTTTCAGACTCAGAACTGCGCAGTCCAGTTCTGTTTCATTTTGGGACCATTTAAATAGCCATCTTTAAAAGCTGTACTGAACCTTTATACACGTAACTGATTCGTGTCATTTTCAAACCTTCTGAAGCAGCAGCATCACTGATTCAGAATACAAGAGAGTGTTTAAGGATAAGGCAAGGCAGCTGGTGCATCACAATTTATTACACTGCTACAGCAATAACAATCATGATCTGCTGGCTGTGCGACGTTGACATGCCAGTTTACACGTTAGCTCATTAGCACTGTATGTTTAACATGTCAGGGACACGTATAAATGACACATACAGGTTGTCGAAGATGGAAACGGCATGCTGGGCATAATATGGAGGTTCAGAAATCAATAGGGAGGTTTCGAAATCAAACGATAAACGTCAACGTTAACGACAACTTTATTTTTGTACCGAAAATGCAATGCAAAATCTGATTAATGTGTAGTATGAAAAATAACGTTGTCGTAAAGTTTTGGTTTATCGTTTGATTTCGAAACCTCCCCAATATATAAACGTAAACGTTAACGACAACGTTCTTTTTCTACCGAATATAAAATCTGGCGAATGTGTAGTATGAAAAATAACGTTGTCGTAAAAGTTTACGTTTATCCTTTGATTTCTAAACCTCCCTAATACCTATTGGAACAGCGGAACGAAGTATTTTATACCGTGGAGCCTCTGTCAAAGGCTCGTACCATACATGTATTTTGGTGTAATTGCAACGCCTGAAATCTGGGATTTACCAAAAGTGTGATTGGTGTCCTCAATAAGAAGGTGTCCTAATGGCAGAGGAGTCTACTAAGGAAAGTTCACCTGTACTGCTCTTATAAAATACTAGCTCTGACATTAATCCATCGCAAAACTATGATTTCACAGAATTAGGAAGAAATGGACTTCTTTATAGGAACACATAGCGTAACTTCACAAAAACACTTCACCATTCAAGTCACTGCTTTGTAGAGTAGAAGAATTTTATTTCAAGGGACCTGTTCTTCTAACTAGAGATATTTCCAGAAAAACCCCAGTGCCGATTGAAAAAAGATACTGCTGCATCAATGACTGTGCGCGGTAGATTTCCGACTCGATCGAAAAACTCACCAGCGTCTTTGCTATATTCTCGACTACTGGTAATTTTTAGATCAATTGAAGCGTTCCCTCGGGTGATTTTTGATCACCCATCATAAGTGCACAGTTTATTATCTGAATCATCTCCTCCTTGCTTTAGGCATGTGTGAAAAGTTTATTAAGTGCTACCCGCAAAGGAAGAAATTTCCTCTTGCGACGAGGCAAAATTTAATGGGATGCTATTGAACACTCATAAAGTCTTCTTGCTTAACTTCAATGGGCACATGTCTTTTTCAATGGTATAAGAAGGATCAGAACTCTGCTTATGTGAAGGTTCATCACCGATAAAGAGAAACGATTTTGGGAAGTGGTGAGGAATCTATAAGGTCTACATACATATGTGTTGTGTCGATGGTGGACAGTCCTTTCTATATTACACAAATGGGGACAAGCATTAGGTCCACGTTTATGTACGTATATACGGGTTTGTGTCCCCAATTGGTCGGGCCGTCACAAATCAACTAACTGAGGACATAACGTATGATCCTATTCAAGTATGGTCATTACCTGCAAACTTCATGTACCCATATCTGCATGACGTATGGGGTCATTTTGCAGGTCCTAATTCGGGATAGCATGTTGCTGGTGGGTCCACAGCAATATTAACACCCAGAAATGGACAGAGTGGTCCAAGGTCCAACCTCTGCGCCTATCACCTCTCAAGCGAACAGTTTGAATCAGCGTTCCACATGAACGTAAATTATTTGATCTTCTTCTCCACAGATAACTTTGTCAGAGATCAACGTTTTATACTCAGAATTACAAAAATGACAAGCATTCTCTTCAGATAAGTAATGAAAACTCTTTCCACAATTTGCAATGTTAGAAAAAGCAAATTCAGTTCTCGCTTATTGATTATTACGTCAACTGGAATTTCATGACCTCGCCCTTGACAAGACAAAAGCGACAGAACGCACTTATTTCGAATTTGAACCTGTACATAGAAAACAAGCAATAAAACCGAGTTCAACCAAGGAGCAAATTTTAATTAAGTGAACCTGGCTGCCACTTCATTGCACCGAGTAACATTTTATTCTGAACTGTGTAACACTGTACGCTGAACTGAGTGCGGATACATGCAGCGAGTGCCTGGGGCAACCGCTTGTCATATCAATACCGTACAAAATACGTATAACGGTAAATTACTCGGAAATAATCATAAGAAACTTTTGAGGATTTAAATTGAAAATTCAAGAAAGTTTCTGATTCCTGTTACCCTTTGCGATTTCAGCAAGTTTCCCCGTTATCCGCCAACGGGTGTTGGTGCACCCGAAATTTTTGGTCCAGGCCTAATACTGTCAACATAACGAAGCTTAAAGTCTGGCAACATCTATCTTCGACCTAATGGAATGCGGAAGTCATGTAATGTGACACAGCTTTGCGGTTTATAATCATGCCTGTCGATCACTTGTGGTAGTTCCCCGATTGTTCGCGTTGTCCACCGGTCATTCAATAGCCGCGTGTGATTAAAGGTCCGTGGAAAATCCAACGATCAATTTCCTAGCTTCCGCATTCCATTAGGTCAAAGATAGATGTTGCCAGACTTTACATGTGATGTACATGTAAATGTACGTACATGTACATCTGCCGTGTAAGACTAGACAGGCCTATAAGGGAGTAAGAAACAAAAGTGGAAAATAAGAAATGGGAAATTTTGGAATTTTGCGCGAAATTTTCAATTTCTCAAACTGGGAGAATTTTTTTCCCATTCTGAGAAATTTTCTCAAAATGACACATTCTGTCTCATTTTTCAGGCGATATTTCTCAAAATGGGAAAAAAATTTGAGACATTAAAAAATTCGCGCAAAAGAGCAAAATTTCCCACATTTTATTTTCCACGGTTATTTCTTACTCCCTTCCATATACCAATGATCAGATGATAAGGAAATACATGTATGCTGTATTCGATAATAGAATTTCATTCTGAAGCGAACTCACACTAGTGTGAAATATCTACCAAAATCCAACCCATCTGTCTGGGTTTTTGTTGGATATCTCGTTAAATCGATTAATCTCTTTCGGTTTGAACTTACTGTGGATTTTCTATTGGATTTCTATTGGCTGTGACACCCAGGAGAAACTAATCGATCAGTATTAGAACTTAAAACACTTAAGGTGTCGGAGCTGGAATATATATGATCCCAATGGACCCAAAATAATCGATCATAGCCGGCGAACATGGTAAGAGGCGGAGATACCATGCTGAAATTTACAACTTTTTTTCCAATTTAACTTCTGCCCCAACGGAGCACTGATTTTGTTATGCCAGTTGAATGATAAGGGGGAAATCAGCAGTGAATCTTGTTACAATAATATTTCCTTCGCTGTTTCGTTCAAAACGTGAAAAAAACCAATACATGTTGTTGTTTTTTTCTTTTTCTTGTGAATTGCGATGCTTGAGTTGAGGCATAAAGACATCAAACCCTAAAGAAACCACTTGAGCACACTCTGTTTCTTGTCCGATGAGTTCCAGTTTTTCTAACCAGATGGCTCTTATCACCCTAATTTCTATGTTAAAATAATATTTCTAATCAAATTTTGGTTGGTGGCCGGAGCATACAACAATTCACTAGCCCTGAGCCCCATTTTGTGAAGAACGACCAATTCATAAAGGTGCCAGGGCTGGATAAACCTGTTGGTCACATCCCTGTACATATATATGTACAGTAGCCTATCTAAATGTATAACACTGTTATACATTTGTTATTAACAGATCTCCCTAGAACACATTGTGCGCACGGGTAGGCCTACTGTCTGCTAAATGTTCTATATCACAAGAACTACTGAATGGAATCGTATGGCATTTTCACCCATAGCTATCGCATAAAACAATTGGAAGAGGTTGTATCGAAAATTTCTTTGGGTATTTTCTCAGAATGTCGCAAACCAAAAGTGAAACCTTTAAGGTTTGATGTGTTTATGGTTGAGGGTGTTGGTGCTTCCAGGATAGAACCTGGAGTACCTAATCGTAATAAGTGTTCCCGAGTGGCCCTCCTAATCACCCCTAACTACAGCAAAGACGTAAGGAAAGAAAAGTAGTCTGCCTCTTGGGGTATTGTCTTTATTGGTCTTCACCCCCGGGGAAATACAATACGACCTCATCTCGGAAGTAACCAAATCCTTCATGGAAGATGATCATACGATAAACAAACGCTTTGTGTGTAAACGCAATCAATCTACGCCAATAAACCGATGGTATGAGCAAATTGAGGATAAAACAACTGTCCATTCTGAATTAACTACCCAGTAATGTACTTGTCAGAAACATGAATTCCCTAAAAGAAGGGGTGCATGTCTGTATAATTGCCATTACCAGACATATTCTTATGGTTTCAATGGTTGCATAAAGACTGTCTTTATGATAATCACGGCGTAAGATACTCATCCCTACGATATGGTTATGAGATTTCCGTGCACAAGGGAGACGTAAAAATAATGTCTATGTCTCCCAACTCAATCCTTTCCACATGTATACGTACCTCGGGAGATTTCTTAAAATGAGCTACTCGCGCCATAACAGGAAATAAGTGGGTTTGGTTGAAAGACGAGGTGTCTCACCACCCACCTGAAATCACATGTCTCTAAGTGAATCATCAGTTCCGACTTTTTTACCGGTAATCTATCTGTCTGGAGCAAGGGTGATACTTTTTGATGACTTGTATGCAGCTGAGGTTGCAGGGATATGCAATTAACAGAAGTCGTTCCCGTAATTCAGGAGAAGTCCTAGAACAACCTGGAACCAAGACATGGTGCAGACTTTTGTCATTTTCCCTCGAGATAAGCTGCGTTTAGGCTACACTGGTAAGATTTCGCCAACATTTGAACAACATTCCTGAGCAACACAGTCTTTTGACCCTGTACACACTGGCCAAAAAATTATAGCAACATTTGGACAAAAATGTTGCCATAACAGACCCAGTTGATGAAACCAGCCAAGAGAAGATCCTTGAAGAAAGATGTCCCTTGTCTATCTAGTAACAGCACTGAACCTTACAACCTGAAGACTTTTCAAAGAACATATGTGCAAAAGCTGCTGTGTATGCAGAGATAGTTGTTGGATAGGCCATGTTGAGACTTTTCCTGCCACAGTAGACAGGCTGTTCTGTTCAGAAATAACTGCAAATAGAGAAGAACTAAATTGGAATTAAGGTCACGCATTCGGAGAGATCGATTTCATATCCCAATTGCCTAATAGTCTGATTATCAAACAAATCACGAGGGTAGCGTCCACGTGGAGTAATAATCTGGTCACTGAATGCGTCCTTTTTGTATGTTTTGCGACCACCTGATATCACTGGAGCCGTTTCCACGCCTGAAGTGGGGCTCATTGAGTATTGGTTTCGAAGACTTTTTTGT
This sequence comes from Notospermus geniculatus, assembly GCA_002633025.1. Classification (NCBI taxonomy): domain Eukaryota; kingdom Metazoa; phylum Nemertea; class Pilidiophora; order Heteronemertea; family Lineidae; genus Notospermus; species Notospermus geniculatus. Next base: position 178,019 of record NMRB01000486.1, read on the forward strand.
CGAAGCTGGAGATGAATTCTGTCTCGAGCCCATTTGACGCCAGGATGGAAGAGATTTTGGAGGAGAGTAATACGACCAAGGAAGTACCCCGTGTTCAATTTGAATGCCAGAAAGGTGAAATTTCATAGGGCGTGATGTAGAAACCAAAGCCCAGCTGCAGCTGCCGGTTGTTGGAATTTTTATTAGAGAGACCGACGAAGGTCCTTACTCCGCCAGTTCGACGAAATGAAAAAATGACGGTAATGGTAGGGGTGCAAAAAATTGAAACCAGGTATGCCATGAAGTTAAGGTAACAGCAATTTCAAAGAACACCTATTGGAATGTTCTTTTGGCCACCAGAATTCGTTCAGTCTCATAGGAGATTTAACAAATTTTTCTGTACACAGAGACGTACTGATACATGTAAATATTGGCCAACATAATGAAATACGGCATCAATTTTTCGCCGGTCTGGGGACTGTAGCCTCCTTCGTAAAGAAGATGAGATATAAACTAAAATTCTAGGATAGCAAATGTTAAAGAATTCATAATAATGCAAGCACCCTGAGATATTCAGCAAAAAGACATGCGAGGGGCATTCATAATACTTTGCCTACATGTACATGTATGCTTGCATGCACAGAGAGCAGATCAGTCCATCAACCTTTTCCTACATTAAAAACATTTTACTTTGAAACACTTACATTTTTAATTTCCTCCGAGGGAAAACACAAACACGCAAGATCTTGCCTCAAATGGCAAAGACCTGTGGAACTATTGATTCGTTTTTAAACGTGTAGTCCAGACATGCCACAGTGCTGCGTGTTGTGATTCAGGGAAACAGATTTCTAGACTAAAATATTCATTAATTCGGTTTCTATGTCAATTGCGACTGAGGAGATTCCATTTTTGTTGTGCTTCTTTTTTCTAAACAGATATTACGATAGGCCATACCACACCCTCGAAGTAAACTGTTTCTTGTGGAGGGTGGACTATTTCGAAGAAAATTTTGCATGCGAAGCACGGAAAACGAGGAAAATATATCAGCTGTATTAGTAATAGATCTTTCCGGCGGGGCCGAAGCCATGGCAATATTGACCCTGGTGGTAAGTGGTGGAAGAGGGCCATCTCAAGCTAGCTACTCATGTTCCTCATTGGCTGTGTCTTTTACTTGCTCCTTTTAAAGGCACAAGGTACAAGGCACCACGGCGACGGACTGAAGAGCCAGGGATGATTAATCCAATATATTCTGGACCTGCCGCTTGCTGAGCTGACAGTATACAGATCGCCTCTTTGCAGTACATGTACATGTATATTATTTGCTTTTTTACAAGTGAAAAAATGAATTTTTCTTGCCATCCGACAGGTCTTGGAAAATATCATACACCGATGGGATACTGCTGATCGTATTTGAATGTTGGACCAGACCTGTTAACATGCACATCTGACGAAGCCAGTTATTGGAATAGTCTTCCTGGAAAAGCACGTAAATAAGCAACGGTAATGAATTACCAGATACATGTATGTGGAGATATTTACCAATTACACAATAACCTCTTAGATGAAAAAAACAAGGCAAAGCTGACAGCATATTTCAGCAATGTGAACATTTGTTCGACTTTTTCAAATGTTGCTAAGCAACTCGTGGCCTTCAAGTACTCGGAAAGGAAAACAATGCCCTGGCGCCCGTGGTCCCGACCCGGGGCTCATTAATTTCGTGAGCTACATTACTGATTGCTGTTTTTCTCAACAGTTTATGCAGGTTCGGTTGATGAACCTAAGCCGAAGACAAAACGTCTTATTTTATCATTTTGAAAAAAAATTAATCTTTGGAGTTTGTTCGAGATATTTAAGGGGGCGGTAGTGGAAACATACAGCGCCGTTTTAGTGCGGCGGTCGAAGGTTGAACCGTCTTATTTATGAATAACCATGTATTGTTAATAAAATTAGGCGTCAAGGACAAGCTGATCATGGTTCGTTGCCAAAACCTACACTCTTTCAAATATATTGTCCAGCACAATGCTTTTGTACACCCGGTGCGTCCGTGCGCATAGGCCTATTTTAATGACAATAAGGAGGTTACTTTTATAGACCGCGTATTTCGAAAAGCGTAGGCGTGTTTAGGCCAAAATATGAAAATTTTGGGAAGACTTTTCTCGTCCATCAGGCATCGCACTTCAGTGGTTTCTTTTCATTTGGCAGCAGTATATTTGTGCGCAGGGCGCGACGTTGAGATTTTTTCACTATTCAACAGGATTCGGGAGATNCCTCTTAAACGAAAAAACAAGGCAAAGCTGACAGCATATTTCAGCAATGTGAACATTTGTTCGACTTTTTCAAATGTTGCTAAGCAACTCGTGGCCTTCAAGTACTCGGAAAGGAAAACAATGCCCTGGCGCCCGTGGTCCCGACCCGGGGCTCATTAATTTCGTGGGCTGCATACTGATTGCTATTTTTCTCAACAGTTTATGCAGGTTCGGTTGATGAACCTAAGCCGAAGACAAAACGTCTTATTTTATCATTTTGAAAAAAAATTAATCTTTGGAGATTGTTCGAGATATTCAATGAGTAATGAGCTACGGCTTACTGGAAAACGCGGAACGGAACGGAACAGGCGGAATCATTCCGCCGAAGGGAGCGACCATTATTTGTGCCGTGCGCCAAACTTTGCTACGCGGTGGTGCTGCGATCGATCGGCCCGTCGCGAAGTCATTGACGTTGCGTCATGAAATCTTGACCTGTACACTTTTCTACAGATATTAATCACACAAAAACGCTGCCTTTATTGCTATCCTATCAATTCCTTTGAAAGACGAAAACAGTGAGATAAAAAAGATTTTCATCCGACACACGATGATGTAAGTTTTACTGTCAGGCGACCAAAACGAGTGGGTTGTTTTCACCCCAGAAATAAATGGAAACGTTAGAAAAATGGCATTTCGGGTACACCGATCGCAGCGCCACGTCGTGACGTTAGTTCCGCAGGTACGTCATTAGGTAATCCACTTACTCATTTCGACAGTGGGACTGACCAGAGCCCCTCTTGCCAATTAATTGCCTGCCGTCCAGGAGATCCTGCCCGAGGTTCAGCCCTGGCATTCCGATTGAACAAATCGAACCCCGTACTAAAACCTTAATCAGGCAGCAAACTACCTCAACAGGTGACCGATGTCATTAGCCTCGGGGCAGGCAGCAGAGCGGGAAGCCGATCATCTCGAGGTGAAATTGAAAATTCTCCAAAGGATCCCACAGTGGCCATTGTAAAGCCCACCGGCACCTGCAATGCTGAACTGACAAGGCCTAGAGGCGTATTGAATCAGTTGCAGATGTTGCTGAAGGGATTGTTAATTGGAGAAAATTGCCCACGAACGGCAGTCGGTAAGCGAACTTTGTAATAGTTTCAACAGAAACAGCCTTTGAGGTTTCTGACATGTCTGATCTGAATGTAAAAACATTGGCCTTGTCTCGTGTTTGCTAACCTTTGATGGCACAACAGACAAAACGAAGTCGATAGAAGCGACAAAGTGACATAAAAACAGGACATAACATTTGGTGATGTCTGATCTTCTGATGAAAACAGTTCTACGACGATTACAAAAAGTTCTTATGCTAAACTCCCCCGCAGTTATCAACCGCTCCCCTTCTTACCCGCGTTCCGAAACTGCTTCGTATATCGGGATTTCTCAGAAGACGTCCAATAGGCGTCACTACATGTAGGTGTGCGTTAGAATTGGCGCCAAACGAGCCAGCCAATCGGTGACCCGCTGTCACGACTACAAATACTTGCCAACATATAGATCCCGCCTGCCACTACATACATGTAACGACCAGTGCCTTTCGACATGCTCGGCATGTTTCAGCCAATCAACACATATCTTACTTGCGGCGTCGGCTATTTTTTAACTGTAGTTTTTAACTGCTTTTTGATTGCTCAGGCATCATCGCGGCACCGTCTTTTGGTGATACTTCAATCTTTCCGCCAATAATGCCAGCGTTTATTGCCACATGGAAATAAACGCTGTGGCCAAGCATATTGCTTTGTAGGAGATTAAGAAGTCTCTCTACCGCCCCTATGATGACAATCTTGGTTCGGGAAAGAAACTAAATGTAGGAGGTAGGCCAGTTCTGGCTATCACGCTGTAGTAAGTGAATAATATCTGCCAATTTTGGAGTAAACTACTGCGTCTGTTAGGAATGGAATTTCCACAATCACAACGGCCATCTCTCATTGAAGGAGTTGATTCTCGCTGGAAATGTCCGCTACTCAACACTGAAAACTAAATGGCGTACACATTCCTTTTGGTACAACCAGTAACCTCCCCTACCAGGTCGAACCACTACGTTCCACGGTCGTCAGCAGTGCTCTAGTGTATCGCGGTTGATCGATCGGCGACAAATAATGAACACAGTAATGTAAACACGGAGAGGAAATTAAAAATACAGTCCACAAGCCGTCAACGAAAATGTAAACACGACAATGGCCTGGGGAGGGGAGGTAAATGCAGAGAAAAATAATAAAGATATTGGCGTTGAGTTGTAGAGTCGTTTATACTATATGAGAAAAAAATGTGCGAAATGGATTTTTTTTCAGATCCTTTCATCCATGACATGGGCTTTGAAACTAGAGCTTTCAATGGGAGACTTACTGTCGTTGGAGGCCGCCTGGAACGTCACAAAATTTGATGTCACAGACGTAAGCCATGGCGTCCATGTCATTATGGATGTCATTATGCATTTCTTCTCTGTGACATCAAATTCCATGACGTTCTAGGACGCTAACTGGTGGTGGCCTCTGACGGCAGTAAAGTCACCCATTAAAATTGCCGCATTAATCAAAATACCGCATTAATCATATTGATTACCGGGAAAAGCGAGCCCATTCCGTGTTACTGTTGAAATTTCAGTCGCTTTTCCTAATCACAGCACCTTTTGTTGGATACCTTCTTTGATTAAACCAAGTTTACCCATCCCTGGCTCTGATCAGCAAGTTACGTGAACCACCACTGAAGAAGGCCAGCGTATGTTTTTGATGCGAGTGTGAACTAATTGCCTGTGAAATAAAATATCTCACAGTAAGATATTCTTTGGAACGATTAGGAAAGAAACTTTCCAAACGTTGCCTTTTTATGTAGACGAAATGAAGTCGGTCTGCAGGATAGAAAAAATCTACGTGTGTGTTTATCATTAAACTAAGCACGCACATCAAATATGTAAGCAATGGGGAAAACCGCATGGAACACATAGAATACGAATCGTGCCCAATGGAGCTATAAATTACTTGCTAGCTCTAGTCATTATCTTATCATCAATATAATTCACCAATTTCGCTTGAAGATAATCGACATGAACGCTGCGGCCACTGAAGTATCCTTATTGAAAATGATGGATGCAAATATTTTCCTTATTAGCAGTCGGGATTGCTGCTGAATAAATAATTTCCTCTCAAGTGTTACTTTTACGCGTCAGGCCGAATTAATGACCGTAATATTATTAGCGCTGATTTTGCGAGAGTGTGCGGCCTCAGCAACAGTGCTCTTGGCTATAATAACAGCGTATCAGTCAGCCCGGAGATTTATTGTGGAATTGACTTTAGAGAGGAAAATAACTTCGCCGTTAGATGAGGTACCGTAATCCTGATTTCATCATTCTTAATTCTAGCGCCCATCATTCAGGGACTTACGAGGTACTGTCTTTTTTCTCGGTATAACCACGGCTTGACCGTTAGCCGTGATCCCAATAAAAACCACAGGCTGCCGACTAAATTAGGTTGCTTCTAGTCAAGTATGGGAGGGCATTTTTGCAATAGATGAATTCAAGATGGCATTAAAGTTACATCAAAAATAAGCTAAATATCTATAAATATACATTTTTGATTTTTGCATTATTGTACCCAGTTATAATGACAGTGCATTAAAAATTCGTGTAGGTCTAAGGAACGCATTTTCAACATCTGAATGTGGTAGAAGACAACAACTTGCTGTTAATAAATAAATATTAACATGCTAGTGCATGTGTGACAGGGATCAAAATCCCCCTGGAATCAAAGTCCGGTCTTATTGTTCAGCGAGGNTTCGGGAAAGAAACTAAATGCAGGAGGTAGGCCAGTTCTGGCTATATCACGCTGTAGTAAGTGAATAATATCTGCCAATTTTGGAGTAAACTACTGCGTCTGTTAAGCATGGCGCACGGGTGATTTTTCGAGCGATTTTCTAGGCGACCGGCCTCGCGACCACAGCAAGCGACTGAATATATTTTTAGTTTTTTAGTTTTTGTTGACTTGCTAGCGACAAATGCTTCATTGGAAGATCAGTGATGTCGTGGATGACATCACTGATCGACCTCAAAGGTAATTATCGCATGCGACGTAGTAGTCGCATCTGTTGTCACCCCCATTTTAGTCGCTCGTGTGCGCCATGCTTTAGGAATGGAATTTCCACAATCACAACGGCCATCTCTCATTGAAGGAGTTGATTCTCACTGGAAATGTCCACTGCACAAGACTGAAAACTAAATAGCGTACACATTCCTTTTGGTACAACCAGTAACCTCCCCTACCAGGTCGAACCACTACGTTCCACGGTCGTCAGCAGTGCTCTAGTGTATCGCGGTTGATCGATCGGCGACAAATAATGAACACAGTAATGTAAACACGGAGAGGAAATTAAAAATACAGTCCACAAGCCGTCAACGAAAATGTAAACACGACAATGGCCTGGGGAGGGGAGGTAAATGCAGAGAAAAATAATAAAGATATTGGCGTTGAGTTGTAGAGTCGTTTATCCTATATGAGAAAAAAATGTGCGAAATGGATTTTTTTTCAGATCCTTTCATCCATGACATGGGCTTTGAAACTAGAGCTTTCAATGGGAGACTTACTGTCGTTGGAGGCCGCCTGGAACGTCACAAAATTTGATGTCACAGACGTAAGCCATGGCGTCCATGTCATTATGGATGTCATTATGCATTTCTTCTCTGTGACATCAAATTCCATGACGTTCTAGGACGCTAACTGGTGGTGGCCTCTGACGGCAGTAAAGTCACCCATTAAAATTGCCGCATTAATCAAAATACCGCATTAATCATATTGATTACCGGGAAAAGCGAGCCCATTCCGTGTTACTGTTGAAATTTCAGTCGCTTTTCCTAATCACAGCACCTTTTGTTGGATACCTTCTTTGATTAAACCAAGTTTACCCATCCCTGGCTCTGATCAGCAAGTTACGTGAACCACCACTGAAGAAGGCCAGCGTATGTTTTTGATGCGAGTGTGAACTAATTGCCTGTGAAATAAAATATCTCACAGTAAGATATTCTTTGGAACGATTAGGAAAGAAACTTTCCAAACGTTGCCTTTTTATGTAGACGAAATGAAGTCGGTCTGCAGGATAGAAAAAATCTACGTGTGTGTTTATCATTAAACTAAGCACGCACATCAAATATGTAAGCAATGGGGAAAACCGCATGGAACACATAGAATACGAATCGTGCCCAATGGAGCTATAAATTACTTGCTAGCTCTAGTCATTATCTTATCATCAATATAATTCACCAATTTCGCTTGAAGATAATCGACATGAACGCTGCGGCCACTGAAGTATCCTTATTGAAAATGATGGATGCAAATATTTTCCTTATTAGCAGTCGGGATTGCTGCTGAATAAATAATTTCCTCTCAAGTGTTACTTTTACGCGTCAGGCCGAATTAATGACCGTAATATTATTAGCGCTGATTTTGCGAGAGTGTGCGGCCTCAGCAACAGTGCTCTTGGCTATAATAACAGCGTATCAGTCAGCCCGGAGATTTATTGTGGAATTGACTTTAGAGAGGAAAATAACTTCGCCGTTAGATGAGGTACCGTAATCCTGATTTCATCATTCTTAATTCTAGCGCCCATCATTCAGGGACTTACGAGGTACTGTCTTTTTTCTCGGTATAACCACGGCTTGACCGTTAGCCGTGATCCCAATAAAAACCACAGGCTGCCGACTAAATTAGGTTGCTTCTAGTCAAGTATGGGAGGGCATTTTTGCAATAGATGAATTCAAGATGGCATTAAAGTTACATCAAAAATAAGCTAAATATCTATAAATATACATTTTTGATTTTTGCATTATTGTACCCAGTTATAATGACAGTGCATTAAAAATTCGTGTAGGTCTAAGGAACGCATTTTCAACATCTGAATGTGGTAGAAGACAACAACTTGCTGTTAATAAATAAATATTAACATGCTAGTGCATGTGTGACAGGGATCAAAATCCCCCTGGAATCAAAGTCCGGTCTTATTGTTCAGCGAGGGATTAGAATATATGGCTATAGAGGCCATGATCATTCGAATATAACCTTACAATAGCGGGCTATTGTTTGGCGGACTTGCATTTCCTAAGACGTTTATATTTTTGTATTTCATTTTTCCGTCAGGGCCGACGCTATAGCATTATTGGCCCTGGTAAAGTACGGAGGAGGCCATCACAAGCTACTCCTAGGACGTTCATTCCTGTCACACCTGGGCTAAGTTACCACACGGCACGATTACCACAGTCAAAGGTGAAAAGGCAGTTAGACCTATACGAATCTTTAATGCATTATAGCTGAGTAGGAACAGTCTTTGCAAACAGCCTTTTTGCAAACTTAATCTTGGCCAGTATTTCTTACTTTATTTCCCGATGTTCTTAACGGCCTTTTTGAAAGTGTGCATGTCTGACTATATAACAAACTTTGAATTGCAACAGCTTCTGATGAATAATTGAACTTCAACTTTTGATTAACAACCAGACGTCTCATATGCAACATAAAACATTGGAAATGCAAAACTGTAATAACACGATGCTGTTCATTGGATCTGTTTGCGTCAATTAGCTTTTACCGCTGGGAACAGATAAATAATTCAAAGTCTGAATTTCACTTTGTCTCTGAAAAAGTTCGATAAAAAACATGGTTTTTAATTCAGTTTGCTAGCAAACGGAGAACATGATAGCGGGGGCTCTAAAAGGTAATTGGAAATCTCAACAAAGAGTGTTGGAGCAGATTGAGGCAGAGACGAGTACTATTCAATAGCAGAAGACACAGGGTGGCCTCGAAAAATGCGCCAGCACAATTCCATCAAAACTCAGTCACCAACCCCGACATGTATGAATGAATTACACTTTCTCATTACACTTCTGGTAGCTCGACTAGAACGTGTCTGAGGAAGACCCCGGTTGGGGTCGAAAATTTCCGAAATTTGGAGACGACGTTTCCTTTTATGTCGGTATGAATAGGAGAATAGGAGAAAAATAACACCGAGATTCTTCGATTTGATCTAGTAGTTTTATCTTCAGAGCCAGTTTTGGGAAGAAAAGTCCGAGGTCCTTTTAATATTTTGGCGAACAGGGATTAAGAATGATCAGGGCTTCGATTTTGCTTCACAAAATAGGGCCTGGAGCTCGAACCACTCGACCGAATCAGGGTATCTTTGGGTCTTCTTTCTTCTAGAAAGATTCGCCATTCATTGCTTCCTAATCAGTAGCTTTGGGCTCTCGGTCGTGAAAGATTGCTTGTGCGGTTTCTAGGGGCCACCCTGTATAGTCAAGTAGTGCAACAACTTGTAAATCAAGAGACCCCGCGGCCCACAACAACTGTATAAAAATACGGTGAATAATAAGTGAATAGTCTAGAGGAGTTTTGGCATTTATCGCAAATGAAGTTGGGTCTTATTCACCGACACAAGAGACAGAGCGCTAAATATAACTGATGACCAACGTGGCGAAAAGTGCATTCATGCAGATTGCGAATCCGTCCCCGAATTGGAAATCCGGTCACGATTGACATGGAGCAGTTGCTCCCAGTGGCCTCATCGGTCTCCTAAAGCACCGACGAAGAATGGTTGTGGCGGCGCACAGGTGACCGTAAATTTACAATCGATGGTTGATATGGTGATAATCAGACATTCCCAAAACGGAACACAACCACGTGACCACTCTGATTTCCGTGCATATGAAATCCCCCTAATTCTGCACGACGGGCGTTTGGGTATGCTTAAACATCGGAAACCAGAGACCGTATTCACGAATCTCTCGTAAATTTTCGGAATGCGTAAACTATTTCGCATTTGTGGGCAACCTATTGTTCACTATCAGCCAGACAAAGGATTTGTGTACCCTTAAAGTTACGGAGGCTTTTTGAATAAAATCCCTGTACCGAAACAATCGTTGGTACATGTATAACTCTCGCTGGGGATTATAAAACGTTATTCCTAGAATGCCCTGGAACCTGCGCTTGCACTCACGAAGTAACATATTCCCAGGATATTCATTTAACAAGCTCCGTTTATGTAAAGGTACATGTACATGTACATGTAGTAAGGTTGCCAACAAGAATATTGCAGGCATGCAAAAATTGTTAATACATGTAACATCAGTTTTTATTTATGTTAGAATTTTACCGCAGTTCAAATGATGGTGTAAAGTTTAACTTTACACCATCATTTGAACTGCGGTAAAATTCTAACATAAATAAAATTGCATTGATTTTTTTCCACCAACGTCCATAACATCGCTATTGCCAAATGCCTAAAAGAATCGACTATGGCTGTTACATATTAATGTGCACTAAAATCTCTAAACAAAGAACAGCGTCCTTTCGTTCTCCAAGCGCTCAGGGTTGAACTTAGCATTTCATTAAAAAATATCAAATTTTACATAGAAATGTACAATTGCCATAAGCTGTGCAACATTTGGTTCAAACTGTATGAGAATGTCTACAATAAGTATCTCCAAGTATCTCCCTACAGGCCCTAAAAGTTCCCCGCGTGTTTGAGGAATCGCCTATTTGCAGAATCCCCGTCGACTTTGCCGCGGGAACTGGCAGCATCAGGCAGATGGTTCTGATGGTAAGAGTCATTAGCCGAAAGCGATTTCTCTGAATGTTATAAAGCATCGAATGCTTCTATAGGTAAATGCCGTTTCGCTATGTCAATGTTTACATCGATTCAGGCCGTAAATTTCACATTATTTTCTTTGATTCTATTTTACGCGTGGCATCTTCTACTGAGTTTTACAGGCCATGTAGAATTAGCGGAATCAGCAGATCTGGCGGATTTAGCGGATTCTATGTAAAATTGAATACATGTAAAATACAATGATGGATGGAAAGTAATTAAGCAATATAATTTTCCATGTGTCCCACAGATTAGGACCGCGAAAATACCTTTTACAGTCGGTAATCCAAACAGGGGCAACAAAAATGGTCTGCAGGAATAGTTCAGCCAGTTGCCATTCGCGACGCGGTTGCAGCTTTTCTTTTATAACCTGTGCAGCATATAGAACACTTGAAAAAATTATATTACTTAATTATTTAAAAATCCCTTTATTATCAAATCTTATTCAATTTTATACAGAATCCGCTAAATCCGCCAGATCTGCTGATTCCGATAATTCTACATGGCCAGTTTTACATGATACTGGGATACAGCCGTATACACGTCCTGAATGTCTGCTCCTAATCACCAGCTACGGGGCTGCCTTGGATTCCACCAGTAACAAGATGACCAGTGAATCTTACAAGCAAAAAGTCCCACCTTGACACGACCATCAAATTATTCATTGCCTTGTTATAGGAAATTGCTCGGCCAACTCGCGCAAGAAAAAACAACTTCTTCGTCTAATTGAGGAGGTCTACGACTTTTTCTATAATCGTATTCTGCACGACAGCTTGTTATTCCTCGAGGAATGATGTTAGAGGCTAACTAATACGCCCAGTCGTTTTGGCTCAAACAAAATATCATGTTTTCTTCTTACATGTAGAAAACACGGTGCCTGGTTCTGAAGGCANGAGAACCCCCCCCCCCCAAAAAAAAAAAATCTTGAGATCCAATACCGTGCTCCTTTAATATTTTCTATTCTGGGTGATTCTAAAACCCTCTTACATGTATTTCACACTTAGGAACAACGAAACGAAATCTAGTCAATATTTTTCAAGGCTAATGTCTGTTTACTTCCATACCGCGAAAGCGAGACACGAGTGGAAAGTATCCGAAAATTGCAAGTCATAAATTTTCCAATAATGTCCAGTCCGAAAACTTATCATCTTGGAACATTATCTGCTCAGACTTGGTGTTGAAGCACGATATCAATCTGCCACAATTCTCGCTAACTCCGACCATTTCTCTTGTTATGAAAGTGCAAGTTTTAAATCAAGGTAATCGAGAGACCATGTTCCAATCCAATCGACATTTCATGTCATCTCAGCAGGTCGGAGATTAATATTCCAACTTGGATATATACGTCGAAGGTTAGTGAAGCACAATCTCGATATGTCAAATATTGAGATTTCAAAATATGTTCAAAATTGAGATTTTGAGACAGAGTGACATTTTCTATTACGCTTTTTCTTTGAGCACGCTTCCTGTATGTCTTCAGGCTTCCTTCCTGACAAAACACACTTTTTAACATTTTTAACATTTTTAGACCGCTGATTTGATAGAACTGATAGTTCCAGTTCTTAAAATGCGATCGTCTCAAAATGCTAAGAATGGACATAAACGGTTTTCGGTCTGAAGCCTGGTAACCGGTGCGGCCTTGTTTTCAGCAAAAACACAGCCGCGGTATTCCATTGCTGTCATCAACGTGTTTACCTAAAAAGTGCTGATGAACGAGTCAGATTGAAGAGGACGGGTGGCGCATTGTGGTAAATGATCTAGGGCGATCCTGGAAGTCGCAAACTTACTAAGAAACAGACACACGTCATTAAAAACCAAATGATGGCACATTTCATTAATTACATCTACATGTACTTAAAGGAGCTCGACGTCCAAGTTGTAAACAAACTGGTTTGTTTACAAACAGTGGCCAGCGAACTAGTTTTATTCCTTCGTGAAGGCGGCAGCACCAGTAGCGCCCCGTGATCGTTAGACTGGTGCCCGGTCCAATGCAACTCACTCACGATATTCACGTCAGTACAAATCACCGACAATAGGTGGCAGCACCGCTGGCGTCACGTGGATAGAGAACCAGTGAGTGAGTGTTTACAACTTGGACGTCCAGCTCCTTTAATGTTCCGTGATCTTGCCAAACGCAAGTTTATGCCAAGTACCATTTTCTGTCCAGAAACATTTACCTGCCTGTTTACCACGAGAATCAGCGAAAACGAGCAAATAGCGATCCTTTGGGGAAATATGTTATGTTGCCATGAATGTTTGGTGTGCACCGGATTCATCACATCCAATTCCACCAAGCCATCCGTGCATCCACTCAGACATTTTGGACGATTCAAGACCTCAGGCATGGTTGAGATTCGTCCGATGTTTCGCACGCCCCGCTACACATCGACGTGTCATCTCCCGATACCAAGTCATATTTGATAACTCCCAAGGAGTTAGTGATAGGCAGGGGAGCTTTACACAGGGTAAGTTTACAGCTGCGGGGTATCTCCCCTTATTAGTATGCAGTCTTTCCTGACGTCAAATCATATCTGTGACATGTTCATCATGTGTACATGAGACGTGTATCAATTTGTGGTGGAATGCAGAGTACGGTATCTCATCATGAGATGTTCACTCATGATACAGTACGAATACAGTACGAATACAGTACAAATACAGTACGAATATTGTGGTGTTTGTGAAAACTGGATGGTGGGAACTGAGAAAGTCATTACTGTGCAATCTGAAGAGGTCGCCACCATCGTTTCTCGGCGAAGACCTCTGAAAACGGCTAAACACAAATCATCTGATAAAGTAATCGCACCAGGAGTTAACATTTGTTCCACTACTTTAAAATTCCGTTGGGTATTAAATGTTTTATTAAGAAACAAAGTACGAACTCTTTCGAACCCCTACGCAATTGCTCGTGCAACGTCAGAAATTTATCCGCCTTGAACAATGCATTTGCACTGTGCACAAGTAGTACCGGTCTAGGCATTTCCAGAGTTTAATGTGGCAATGTTGAATTCTGGGTACGAGATTGATTACTGTGCTGCATGCATGCAAGACTTGGCTACAATAAATTGTTACGTTTGGAAGGCTATCAGCATTTCTCTGTGTGAATGTTTCCCCTTATTGTACTGCTCCTTGAACAGTCATGGTCTCAATAGCTCCCTTTTGTCCCTACGTTCCGAATACAAAGAAGGAAACACTGAAAAGCGGCAAACATTGGCATATATTACACCGGTTCTTTCTGTCAATTCACGTAAATGAAATGACGTAACTGACATCTTATTAGAACCTGAACGATAGGACTGACATAGCTTAGCACACGGAATCATTCTCTACTCATAAATTAAAGAGATACAATATATGAATTGTCTGTTCACCCGTATAACTATATATTGTTGAATATTTCATGAAGTACTTGACGAGGAACAGGAACATCTGTTCATATAACTTTTGAAATACAGCATATGCGATATCATGGAACACAAGTGCACTTTTAGGACCACTTTGGAAATGGGCTCCATCTGCTGTTTTTATGATTACAATGTGTACACATGGACCAAAATTTATAAGGAGCGACTTGCAATATTATATTTGTACATGGACCAACACTGGCCGCATTTTTCCAGCATTCAGAGTAACAAACTCCGTAGAACAAATGCTGTCCAGTAAGTAGTGGGAAAAAAATTTCCACCTGTTGTTCAAATGTTGCTCATGTATAATTTATTGGCCAGTGTACACAGGGTCAAAAGGTTAAGCTGCTCAGTAATGGATAGCATTCAGATGATAACGAAGGCATTGAACACATGGCTTCATAGTAACAAATCGACCCCCCCCCAAAAAAACCCCACCACCCGAGTCTTCAAAAATCAGCAACGGTACATAACACTTCCAAAGCAGTCTGTTCCCAACATACCAGTGTGTAAGCTCTTCATCGGAGAGCGGTGGACACTTTATACGTGTAATTAAAATGCGTTATTATCTCCTAGTGACATGTTTATTAGAGTTAAGAACCTGAGTAGAGTGACTTCAGTTGAAGCAATTGACAATCTCAACACTATGCTTAAGCGAGGCAATACACAACGAGTTATGCATCCTGGTTGGTCTCAGTTCACTAAAACATTCATATCACTAAAATTGCTGCACAGAACAGAAGCTCAGAACTGCGTTTTAAAGAATTTGTCAAAGCTAAGCTGGCGGAACGAATCAGAAAGAAACAGTGGAAAGAGATCAGAATCCAGCAAACAAAGACTGTTCTTTTGTACATGACAATATTTAATTTAAAGATAGCACTCGTCTACAACATGCAAGCTCCACTCTTATGCCATAAGAAGTCTCGGTTCTAGTAATGCTGATTCAGTCAACAGGTTCATGGAAACTTGGACGGTGTTTATGATGATGATGACGAATATTTTGGGGCAAGGAGAAAAAAGGTACTCCACAGCCTTCACCGGGAATTTTACTGCATTTTTTTTCACGTCTACGGCAAACGTAAGTAGCGTGAATGAGAATTCAACGTTGGACGTCTTTGGCTGAATTACCCATATTTCTATTCACATGGCGGAGGGCGGCCGTTACGATTACACTGCAAACACATCATCGTGCACGTTGTTTAGAAACCACTTTACGGACGCGATAAAGAGAGAGCCAAGACTGACATACACCTTAAATAGAATATAAGGGACATGGCAGGACATAAATAGTTCACCGACAAGCGAAGAAGGGCGAATGAGGTTTCGGGCTGTAGTCAATTCCAGGTCCAATTTTACCCGTGACTGAGTGAGGGGTGAATGTCCTCTCCAGGAGCTCCAATGTTCAGTCAAGATCCCTGGAACGTCTTCAATACACCCTGGCAGTGGTTCAATTAGGTCTGAAACCTGTACTGCTAATAACGTAGACACTAGTGACATGATATTTTAAACAATTATGCTCCAAAGCGTTTGAAGGACTATGACGTTTTTAAAATAAGAAAAAATCATGAAAAAATGTCGATGTTGATGTTTAATATTTTTGTAACATTGAATGTCGAGGAGGGTTGGGTGTAGAAATTAATGATACATGAATACTGATCGAAGGTCCGATACAAATTTATGACAAACTATTATTATTTTTGCAGACCAAAGCGGATTTACCCCTACTGTATGATATAATTCCTATTTATGTTGAAAATCCGTTTACAGCATTCAATAAAGGCAGTTTCGTGTGACGCTGCGGACTGTCTCAACTTTAAAGACATTTGAAATATCGTTCAAACAAAAAGCATCTCAAATGTCAAAGTGGTATATCACCAGCTCTTACAAATCCCCACAAATCTGCAGTTTACCGCTTAACGTGCTTTGGGGTGGGTTTGCATGATATTGAACTGAAGTGATTTTCCGGACAGATTCAGAGGCGAACAGTGAGGACAACCATAACAAATACAAGATGGGACTTCCTAGAACTGGCGAAGAAAGAAGTTGATGCTCTTCCTCACTTAAAAGGGAGTAAGAAATAAAAAAAGTGGAAAATTGGAATCTTTTGCGAATTTTTTAATTTCTTAAATTGGGGTAATTTTTTTCCCATTTTGAGAAATATCGCCCGAAAAATCAGTGAGACAAAATGTCATGTCATTTTGTAGAAAATTTCTCAAAATGGGAAAAAATTCTATCCGAATTTGAGAAATTGAAAAATTCGCAAAAAATTCCAAAATTTTCCACTTCTTATTTTCCACTTTTGTTTCTTACTCCCTTTTGGACAAACGGAGGCAAACATCAAGTGATGAGGTGAAGGAGCTGCTCCGGAGTTCCCTAGAAATGTTCTGGAAATACCTCGGTAATAATACGATGCGTTTTGAGGTTGATTTTGTTTTGTTTGGGTTTTTTGTTATTTTGTGATAAACGCGATATACTGATGTACATGTAATTATGAATGTAGACCTCCGGGGATACCAATGCCGCACCCAACACAGCTGCACCATGATAATTCCGCAAACCCCACTGGAGATGCCAGAGGGGAGAGGGCCACAGTATCCTTCAGAGCCATTAGTTTCCTGCTCATTAGGCGGAGCAGGAAGGCACCTGTGGAGGGTATCGTTAACAAGATACGACATGCATTGAAACGTGATGTCAGTCGATTTGGACAAAAAGCTGTGTCCCTTGTTCCGGGCGTTAAGCCAGGGAGAATATAGGGTCGCATCCGGAGGACAAATTGAAGGATGTCATGGACTCGATCTCTTCATCACTGAAAGAAAAAGGTGGTCAGAAATGACCTCCAATGTTCCAGATACATCACAGAATTGACAGTCAATCAACCAAAGGACAATTTGACTTCAATACAGACATGACAGGTAACAGTACAGTGAAGGTACTGTCACATTGAAGTATTTCTCAAAACGTCCCGCCCCGTCCTAAAAAAATCGTAAAACCGGCTGGAGCGTGTAGAGTTGGCCAAATAATGCATCAAGTTCTGGAGCACCCTTCCCGTCCGAGCGGGCCCGTCCATAAGGTTCGTAAAAAGGCAGTAAAAAGTTACCACTACGTCCACTCCGTCCGCACAAAGCCCGTTCGGCAACATTTTCAAGAACGTACTGAGAACTAGCTCAGTGTGATGGGGCATTACCAAAGCGGTGAATTGGGAAAGCGCCTGCTGGCCAAGAGGTAAGGTTGACACGCACCTAATACTCGCCAATACTCGCTAATACTTGTTGGATAAGAGACGCAACAAATCTAGACTGATGGAAATTTGAAAAATAATTCTTGATGAAAGACCTCAGTTGCAACTGTGTTTGACAATGAGTTCTGGATATGACTTGAGGCAATGTATTTATCGCCTACATGTACCTCAGGCTTTAAGCAATTTGTCTGAAACCACTGGCAAATCTAATGAAGGTTCATATCATTCCACTCAGTTACTGACATAATTGTATACCCACGGGTTATTAATGCCACGGCATGGAAACGAATGACGAATAAAAAAGATGCTGTCAAATCATCAAAACAGTACTCAGACATTCTAATAACCAGTTTCGTATTTACCTCATGTATGTATTCATAGCACATGGGATCTCTTTCTTTAAGATATGTGATTTCACACTCAAGCAAATGCTTTTAAACACTTTGGATACAATTTCAAATGAAAAATACAACGAAATTGCAAAATTAGGTTAAAAAATCCCAGGCTGGTTTCCTATAGAAAACGAAAGAAATTGAATCTGGAAATACAATGTATGATGTTATGATAAGGTCAGAATGTGTGTGATTTGTGTCTTTTCATGAAGAAAAGCCTTCCCGTCGCTGCATGCACTGCGAGTCCCCGCTAGACTGACAAACCTCGCAGGCACTCGCCATTTCGTTTCCAATACATCGAAGAGTTTTCCAATACGAAACGAATTTTGTGAATGAAACAAATTTTTATGCAACTGTAACTAAAGCTACCCTGGTAAAGCCCGTTAAGAGATGAAAATAGGAACTAAGTGAACAGCGATATATACATGTACATTGGTGATTCAGATTTTTTTACTTAACGATGCTAAGTTTTGATTTTGTTTTTCGCCGTTATTTGTTTTTTTTGGGGCGAGTGATGCAATCCCGATCTTTTCGGCGTCAACATCCTCCCAGATGACTATGTATTATCCAATTATACAGAATTTCTTGCTCAGATCTTTCTCTTTTTGAGTGCAAACGAATCAAAATTGGTGTCGCTGAGTCTACATTCTTTGATTTACATGCAACTCTTAATGGACATACATGATGTCTCAGAAAAACTGGCATCAAAATGGCTATTTGACTTATCATGGCATGTTTAACGCTACATACCAATCATATGACCAGCAAAAATACCAACAAAGACTAAAGACTGTCATCGAGCAATTTTCCATGTCAACAGATACTTAAAATAGTCTAACTTGGATAACTAAATATCCTCATCTTCAGCTGCTGATGTGAACAAGTCACAGTCTATCGATAAGACAGCCGCCTATTATACAGAAGTCACCCCGGTTCCTTACCAACAAACCGTGTAAGCCTAATTTTGATTTATAATCTACAAAATTACTGCCACTTTTTCTGCTGGTAGACCTTCAATAAACCATGTGATGTTGATTTCCACACTATTTCTGCTACTCCGATGGCAGACTTTTGAATAAACCACGTATCACTGCTACTCCTGTGGCAGGCCCCCAATAAACCATGTTATGTTGATATCCACACTATTAGTACTGCTACTCCTGTGGCAATAAACCATGTTATGTTGATATCCACACAATTAGAACTGCTACTCCTGTGGCAGGCCCCCAATAAACCAAGTTATGTTGATATCCACACAATTAGAACTGCTACTCCTAGCACTAACTGCTACTTATGTGGCAGACCCAGATAAACAAAACAGTGTTATTTTTCCCACCATTACAGCTACTAAGTCTAATGGCAGACATCCCAATAAACCGTACTATGCTTACTTCCACACCATTACTATTACTTCTGTGCAGACCCCCAATAAATCATGTTTTGTTGATTTCCACACCATTACTGATAGTATACAGTACTCTTATAGCAGACCATCTGTAATAGAACGTCACTCAACGCAGCCGACGGCGTAACGTACATCTGACACTGGTTCTTTGAAATCCCGACTTAAAACGATTCCGAGTGAACATGAACAGACGTTTTGAAGTACATGTATGGAAATATAAAAGAAAATTGGCCTTGAGATATTTAAAACGATGTGTTATACCCCCATCACACTGAGCTAGTTCTCAGTACGTTCTTGAAAATTTTGCCGAACGGGCTCAAACTGTGTGCGAACGGAGTGGACGTAGTGGCAACGTTTTACAGTCTTTTTACGAACTTCGTGGATGGGAAGGGTGCTCCAGTACATCGAAGCATTATTTGGCCAAGGGTACACGTTCTAGCCCGTTTTACGATTTTTTTAGGACGGGGCAGGACGTTTTGAGAACGACTTCAGTGTGATGGGGGTATAACGAACGATTGCGACGCGTTCAAACCAGGTCTGCAGCTGTTATAGGTAAGGAGTGAACTGTGGCGAAAATCAGCAAGATCAACAAGCTAAAGTCCTATTTACACGTACATGATGCATCTTAGGCGCACATGTACATGTATCAGTTTTTTCGCATACCGGTACGTCCCTTGACGTAAGGGTGAATCTGTTTCATCGAAATCTACAATGTACATTGCGCATCAATCGCGATGAGAAGGTCACTGCACTGAATCACGTGATCCAATCCCACGTTACTGATTGGTCGGGTATCGTGTACATGCAAATAGGTTTTAACAAGTAATTACACGTGTATCAATACCAAGGCAAACTGCGTGACCTAGAACAGACTAGACTTCGACAAGGTTTCACCCCAGCAAAACTTATTGGATACCAATACCAATAACCTCGATTTCATGGAAGCAAAAGAAATCCACCATTTTTAACACGCTGTTATCATTTATCGGCAAACTCAATCCTTTGTTTACAAATAATCCATAATGCCTTTCGACAGTTGCTATTTATAGAATTCTGCTGTGTTTGTTCAGCGGCGAGAGTTTGAATTTCCATTGGTAACCTCGATATCTTCTACAGGGATATGAAGCTATAATTCGATTGAATCCGTTGATGCATGTTTGTTTGAAGTATTTATCTCTGGTCCAATACCAGCGTTGTACTGTAAGCTCAGGTGCAGCTGTTCGTGACAGGAACGGAAAAGTACAGCCGGCATTAAAGATAATGTACCACTGGTATTTTCGCGGGCCACGACAATCACTGTTTATTGGTTCACGTGGGCCTATAGTCCCTTTAAGTGACCATTATATTCGGTCCAAATTGAGCTTGTAACGGATTTTTCGGCACTAAAGCATCAGCGTTTCTCAAGACAATGAGCTGGGATATGTTACTTTTTATGCACAGAAGTGTCCCGGCTATTTATTTTAGTGATTATTTCACGATTAATACGGCTTTTTCGGTATTTTGTGGTTTTCGAGAGATTTCATAATTAAGAAACGATTCTGGTTGGCTAAAATCCATGCGGGGGTCACACATTCTATCTGGGGCTCAGGGGCGGACGCACATGTGGATTTATATTTAGAAGTGGTTTTGAGGTCAGTCTCTATCTTTAGCCATGGTGCAAGATAGCGTTTTCACCTTTTTTGTGCGAGTACTGAGTTAGGCCTGTTTTGTTCGATCATGATGGAGAGGGAGTTGCTTTGTTTACGTTTTTCAGTCGGTGTGTTGGCCTGAATTGAATGTCCTTTGCGTAGGCTATGACAACTTGTCAGGTTGAGCACTTCGTGCTCTTGTATCAAAGGCAGTTTTGTGTGTTTGCCTGCGAACATTCTTTATTTCAAACTCTTTCCACGTGAACCATTTACGCCGCGAGGCTTGTTTACATTTTATTTGTTTGTGTCCAGTCTTTCTTTGTCTTGCGAGTAATTTGTTGATGGCATGTCCCTCTAGATATTCTTTTGATACCGAAAAGTACAATTTGGTGGGTTGGCATGTCCCAAAAGTCCAAAATAACATAATGTAAACATCAGTGTTTACAAACATTGAATGTAAACAATGAAGTCATGATAAATTATCTTTAAGGTACAAGCAGGGTACACATTCTCTGCGTATTATTGCGTTCATCGCTTTTGTTCATAAATGCCACAGACTTATCGGAGGTGAACGCTCGCTGTAAACATCGACGCCATTAGCAGCTCTCCCAGATTATTCATAAGGAGAGGTGACAAAATTTGGTTACCATGACTGCCGCAAACATTGCATTCAGGTAGTGAAATGCCCTGTAGAAATGGTGAGGATCCTTTGTGTTGAAACATGTAATGTATTCAAAAGTAACCATGTACTCTGTGAAGGCAGAAGAGAAAGAAATCTTGGGAGGATAGTGGCGCGGAAAAGAAGTGGATAAAAGACCGCGCGAACAATGGAAAGAGAGCAAGTGCCTGGTACATGTTCATGTTTTTACTGATTATATGTGAGCATGGTGCTAGGCTCCAAACGTTATGAGATAATAGTATATCGGTTCTTTTTCCAGGCAAGTGAATGACCAGCGGGTTCAACAGGGCATGAAAAACATCTCACTACGTTTCTTCATTAAAGGCATTTCTGCCCCGGAAAATTCTTTCTTCCGGAACATCCAGGGAAGTGATATCAAGATTTATATCAACTTTAAATCTGAAACCATCCACCCCTAGAAAATGCATGATTCGAGTGATTACTGAACTACGTCTTTGGATAATACGATGCAGGAGTTGTCTTTCATCGTTTGAACAGTATCTCATATGATGCAGGCACATGCCAAAATTTGACACTTTCCATTTGATTGATCAGTTGCCTTGCAGACTCGTAAAACGTCAGTTCTGTCTATAAAATGAATTTAATCAGCCGTAAGTGAGATAGGAGAAAAATTGCTCCACGCATGCATTGGTGGTCTCGTAAAATCGTTTCGAGAGTATGTCATGTAGCACTGTCAGGTGTTCGAAACAAAATGAAATAAAGCAGTCATTGCTAGAGACGTGGGTAGCGACATATTGCTGAAAGTGACTGAAAAAGTATTGGGACGTTTTCTGAGCAATCTGAAGCAAAACACAGACGGAGGGAAAATGAGGAACCTGCACCATTTATCCGCTTTGCGGCGCTGGCATCGATCGTCCCGACTGTCCATTTTCCAAGTTTTTTTCAGTGTTAGTTCTTGGCGTGAAATTAGCTAATAATTCTGGGGGATTTTGTCAAGACAATATATAATTCAGTCGGATCGGTGGTAGCGCCGCCTTGCGTCATGCAGATTCTTCATCGGCAGAGAGACGTCATCACTCCATCACCTGTTCTGGAAGAACATGCAGACAAAATGTCCCTCCGATGAACCGTATGAAATGCTAGTAACCGATTTCCGTTTTGAACGCTTTTCTACATTCGTTGAAACAGCCGTCTAATTTTTCAGAGTTCAATGATTTTCGATCCGCACACTCCACGCAAATCCTTTGGACACCAATCAAACCGCTCATAGAATACACGAAGCTCAGACTCCACAAATCATTGATGTTTCGTGCCAACCACTCAAGAGAAATTTTCGCCGATAAAAACAACACCACGATGCACGCATTAACCCGGGGTCCTTTTTTATAGACAACCGATGGAGAGGGCCGCTTAGGCTAATAACAATCAATGAAATAACAAAACGAAACAATCGACACGTAGAAAATATAACTAACGACTGCTGATAAGTTACTCAGTAGTTAATTTGGATTTTTGTATAAGGTCCTAGTATCAATCCACTTCTCTAATTTGTATTTTATGAAACGATCCTAGTTTCCAAACAACATCACTTTAAGTGTACTCAACTGTCAGGCTTTCGTTATTCTAAGCATGGAAATAATATGGCGAAATAAATCGCATGTCGAGGTAATAGAAGCAAAACAATCTATTCTATTTGCCTTAGTTTTTAACACTCATTTACTCAATATTTTTCTTACGTGCATTCATATGTCCGGAACTCTGATAATTAAAAGCTTGACACTGCTATGAAAAACATAAATTCCCAGGGTAGAAACTTGGGGTGGAGTGCTAAAGCAACATAAACTCTTCCTTTATGGGCAAGGTCTTTGGTTTATTGCGGACTTCGGTATATATATAAAATCATAAATATATCACATACATGTATTTATGATATAATGGATTATGAAAAGCTTTTCTATGGGACAAGTTGGAAATGAGAGAAATACAAGAAGCTTGTAAAAAATGAGGAACTTGAGAGATTTATCCGCCATGCGGCGCTGATATCAATCAGACCGAACTGTCCATTTTCATAAAATAACCCAATGGGGATCCTAGCTCGATAGAGGGCAGCACACCAAAACCCGGCCCTAATACAACGGACGCCTTTTGTGTGGAAAATTGATCAGGACCGGGATATCAGTTTCATTTCAATAGTTTTAACCACTAGTGACACCTATTGAAAAAGTCGGCTATCGTCCCCATTATTCTGGTGGATTTTCTCAAAACTAACACAAATGTGCATGAAATGCAGATTTTCCATATCTGGTCAGTTGCCCCCGATGTAAGTAGGAGCTGTCAGTCAGTTGACCAATAGGAGTCACTACGGCCCAATTAAATGCCAAGTGGACACATTCATGGTTGACTGAGCACCAATCAGGAAACTTTTCTATTGTAGGCTATTGGTCCTAGGCTATTTGCTGCCGTCTTTTGGCGATTAGCGCAGCTGACTGCTCCTATATTCCAACAGGAGAATGTTTTCGGGAAAAAACCTGCTGTTGAAAAATGTAACCCCGATACAGCGATGTCAAAAACGAGTGACAACGTGACATCATGACTCTTTCGGTTGCGTTGGTAGTAGCGCCGCCTTGCGTTTTATGCACGTTCTTCATTCAGGTGTGAGACTCGCTGTCCTTGGACGGTGACAAAGGATCCTCATGTATGCACTCATGAAAAAAGGAAGGGTTTGATGATGGATGAGTCAATCCCAAACCTAATAGATTTCTTAAATGTACAATACAGCCAAGGCCAGCTGTGCCCGATTCAATTGTAATAATCGCAATTAAAGACCTGTCAACGCTATACATTGAGCTGACACAAGCGTATGATAAGGACAAAACTGTCTTCATTCGTCTCGTCGACTCAGACTTAATCTAATTGACAATTCACGTGACCTCATCGAAGGACCATCAATCAATCACAGAATACTAAGAAGAGGACAGTCAACTGATCTTCGTAAATGCCATAAGCTAATGAAAACTGTTACTTACTGATATGTATGTATCATCACATCTAGACCAAAATATAGTGCAGAGAGAGCGTAGATTTAGCGTTGGACCAGCGGTAAGGATGTGAAAGGAATAACAGAAGCGACAAAAAGGAGAAAGATTTTCTACATAACAAACAATCACCAACATGAACGCTTAGAAGCGGTCAAAAAAAGTATCGTTGTACACAACGGCTATTTGGGCCATATGGGGCCCATTTTTCCTAAAAAATAGCTGAGAGGACGGAAGAATTATAAGCCGTGGTTACACTACATAAAATCCCCTGGTTTTTGTGGTCACACCAATGAACTGCCGCGCTTCAAGAAACCCGTGTCTGGAAAACACGGGTTTTTGAAACACGACAAGCTCGAGTGCTTTTCGAAATCCCCGTGTTTTCGTATTAGTTCTAAGCACGGCTACAGATGGCGCAGCCATTAAGTGACGTCGTTTTCGCGCCTCCAACAATATGTGCCAATACAGAAATGACCGAAGAGTCAGTGCATGCAGCGCACCTGTCGCCGGGCTACTTAACTACAATGTAGTAGTGAGACCTCTCGCCGGGCTTTTCGAACACACGGGTGACACGGGTCTGGAAAAACACGGTTATTTTCAACAGGTGTACCGTAGCTATAATTTCCTTGCCGTACCAGCCTCCATGTTCATTCCTTACCTAACACGTGACAGAATGGGTTAATATTCAGTACCCTGATTTTCAGTGATTATGATACCAAAATGAACACTGAAAATCGGTGATGAGCACCAAGTAACCCAGATTTTCGGAATTTATTGTGTAAGGTTACATCACGTTTTTACTAATTACCGATGAACATAAGAAAATGTGTCGATCAGATATATTCGATAAAGATTTCATAAGAAATTGATAAGTGGAGATTGACCGTCCACTGAATGCGGACACAGCCTCCATTTCCTTCGCGTCCACTCATCCAAAGTCATCTTTTCTTCTCTGTATCTTATTGCTCGACTCAATCGACCCGACCCTCTCGCGACAATCACTAACAGTGATGAAAGCGGCAAAAGATCGATATCCCAAGCTAAAAATAGCCTACTTTTATTAACAAGGCACTAGACGCGTCGAAGGGAAGCCATCGATGGGAATCATCTTGGCAAGGAACCAATGGAAACGCCGCGCGTGGAATGACGTCAAAGGATATCCTCGTTTGTGACTAAATATAGACATAGATTGATTTCCAGAGTGCCGTTTCTATGGAGAGTTCCGACCTGAAATCACGTCAGGGGAAGCCTCACGTCCATTAATGGAATGGTAAATTAGAAGCGCCAGTGCATGCAGCGCACCTGTCACCGTGACCTCTCGCCGGGCTTTTCGAACACACGGGTGACACGGGTCTGGAAAAACACGGTTATTTTCAACAGGTGTAACCTGAGCTATAATTTCCTTGCCGTACCAGCCTCCATGTTCATTCCCTACCTAACAAGTCACAGAATGGGTTATTCAGTACCTGATTTTCAGTGATTAAATTATGATACCAAAATGAACACTGAAAATCGGTGATGAGCACCAAGTAACCCAGATTTTCGGAATTTATTGTGTAAGGTTACATCACGTTTTTACTAATTACCGATGAACATAAGAAAATGTGTCGATCAGATATATTCGATAAAGATTTTATAAGAAATGGATAAGTGGAGATTGGCCGTCCACTGAATGCGGCCACAGCCTCCATTTCCTTCGCGTCCACTCATCCAAAGTCATCTTTTCTTCTCTGTATCTTATTGCTCGACTCAATCGACCCGACCCTCTCGCGACAATCACTAACAGTGATGAAAGCGGCAAAAGATCGATATCCCAAGCTAAAAATAGCCCACTTTTATTAACAAGGCACTAGACGCGTCGAAGGGAAGCCATCGATGGGAATCATCTTTGCAAGGAACCAATGGAAACGCCGCGCGTGGAATGACGTCAAAGGATATCCTCGTTTGTGACTAAATATAGACATACATGTAGATTGATTTCCAGAGTGCCGTTTCTATGGAGAGTTCCGACCTGAAATCACGTCAGGGGAAGCCTCACGTCCATTAATGGAATGGTAAATTATTTCGTTACTATGGGAGGATATCACCTGCTAATGACGTCATAATGGAACCCGATCGATCATCACAAACAAAGGGCTTTCCCGCTTAATGTCTGAGTCAGACGAGACAGGAGGGATAGCGTGAAACCCGGATGCTGAGCAGAGAAGCTTGGGATACAAGTTGACCTCATGATTAGGTAAAACCAGTGTCCATACGTTAGTCATAGGCTTTACGAATATCATTTTAGCTGCGTAGGTCTTTTTCTTGCGTGTAAAATATCTCGTCAATGTAACATCATGAAGAATCCCAGGGTACATGTAGTTCACAGTGACAATAACTAAAGAAAGCCCCACAAATGCCATGCAACCATTGTCGTGTTTGACACCTAACACCGCTGTTAGAATAAGTCCCGATGCTGAAGATGGCCGACATAATAAATTCGATAATTCTTAGGAAGAACAGATAATGCACGAATGCTGCAGAAAGACGCCGTCGTGACGAACCATATCCAAAGGAACAGCCAAAGATTACTGATGAAGTTGGGTAACCGCAGTTTGTCTAAGTCGTGAGAAGAAAGATTGACTGAAAACCCCAAAACTGTTTGTGAAAGCCACAGCAGATAAATTTCATACACATTACATACAGTACAGTACAGTACATACCGAATTGAGGAGATCCTTAACAAGATTATGCCCACCAAAAATTAGCCAACATGTTGGCGAAAACCCTGCATGGGGAACTAGTAAATGACTCACCTGAAACGATAAGAACAAAGGAAATATGAGTAATAGTTGGTTTGCTATCAGAACATGACGACATTCACCATAATGTCCTTTTACTAACAACTTTTTTCACTAGCAGATGTACACAGAGCGTGAGGGAACCCGCCTTCCCAGTGGAATGTTTTGGACGTTTCCAAAACTGTGAAGTACATGTACATGTGTGAGTCCTTCTGTTTTGCATGCCATTGCTGAAAAATTGAAATCCCGAGACGGAACAAATTTCAGCCTCGATCTAACCACATCCCCTTTTGCTAATGGGACAAATAAAGTGCATCAAGGTAAATCTCATCAGCATGGCTCAGAATGGAATGAATTTCCCGTTCCCGAGGCAAAGCCTCACAACACATCGTCAAACGCTCTAATTTAAAGAAAACAACGCTTGGTAGAATATTTGTTTAATTTGGTTACCACGGCAACGAGCTAATCACCGAATCGTCAGAGAAGCGTACGTCGCTTCGTCTATCTAGTCGCGTTCTAAAGAACATCTCAGTTGGTATTGAATGGAAGCCGCTTTGTATGGCGTATTTCTTATACAGGTTACCACGCTCTTTACAATCTAGGAGATTTCATGTGCTGGCGATCAGCAGTTTTTTTTTCTTGTTGTGCATGCAGATGCAGCTGAGAACATGCAATACAAGTTCTGCATGCTGGAATTTGTAGGTGGATACCTGCGCAGCTGCTGCTGCTGTTGTGTTTGGGCGTACGTATACTATTTCTATCGACTGATATTACATACGCCCCTCGAATAAATCTGAACTTGGCAAAGGGGTGAGATGGTGCAATGGCAAAAGCGTTATTTGAGCGGTCGTGTAATTGCAGGAGCAATTTGGGTGAGTGGTTGTAATGTCAGACCGTACACGGCCGCGTCGATGTAATGGTAAGATTATCATTAAGAGGCAATGGCATAGAGCATTGGGGATAATGTAACGGAAAGGATTTGGGAACGTGATAATGCCAAGAGCGTTATGGGGTGCCGAGTCCATCATAAGGGCACAGTAGTGCAAAAGAGCAAGAGCAAATTTGGGATGACGATGGGTTAATAAAGATAATGTGTCACGACTTCATTGTTTACATTCAATGTTTGTAAACATGGATGTTTTCGTTATGTTATTTTGGACTTTTGGGACATGCCAACCCACCAAATCGAATACCTTCGGTATCAAAAAAATTTCTAGAGGGGCATGCTACCAACAAATTACTCATAAGGCAACACAAACAAACAAAATGTAAATAAACAATTTCGTGGCCCGCGAAAATGCCCGTGATACATTATCCTATATGAAATAATTTACAATGCCCAGTTCAGTGTGGCTAATACTTCATAAGAAAGCGCGAAATAGCTGCTGCTCCTTGATATATCGTAAAAAAATTGTGGCACCCCAATGATATTTGAAGTTTGAACACTGGACCTCGTCGTATTGGAAGGCGTTAAACCCCATTCATCAGTCGTCAGTGTCGGGGACCGATCGTTAACGAAAGGCGATGGCATAGAGCATTATGGATAATGTAATGGAAAAGATTTGGGAATGCGATAATGCCAACAGCGATAAAGGGTTACCGAGTCCATCATAAGGGCACAGTATTGCAAAAGAGCAAGAGCCAATTCGGGATGACGATGGGTTAACTACACGGTTCATTACGACTTCATTGTTTACATTCAATGTTTGTAAACATGGATGTTTTCATTGTGTTATTTTGGACTTTTGGGACATGCCAACCCACCAAATTGAATACTTTCGGTATCAAAATTTTTTTAGAAGGGCATGCTGCCAAGAATTACTCATAAGGCAACACAAACAAACAAAATGTAAATAAACAATTTCGTGGCCCGCGAAAATAGCCGTGATACATTATCTTTAAGTTACTGTTATGAAATAAGTTACATCGCCCAGTTCATTGTGGCTAATACTTCATAAGAAAGCACTAAATAGCTGCTGCTCCTTCATATATCGTAAAAACCCCAATAAATGATATTTTAAGTTTGAACACTGGACCTCGTCGTATTGGAAGGCGTTAAACCCCATTCATCAGTCGTCAGTGTCGGGGACCGATCGTTAACGTAAAATGTGTCCATGTGAAAGCTTATCGTTTTTTAACTTGGAATTCGATACATCTATTACCGGTTTAAAGTAACGCTTGGAAGAATCCATTTGTTGTAAAAAAGACGCATGCGTGGCGTAACAGATAACTCCTGCACGGGGAAAATAAATGAGATTTTTTTTCAGTACTCTTGGAAGACTATGTAGGAAGACATGTAGAAGATCGATTGGTCAAATAGGCGTAAAGTTTATGTTGAACACTATCAGGCATCTTTTGAAGAACGACCCCCCCCCTCCCCCAGATCCATTGCAGGGTAACACTGGTTGACATTCATAAGGGCAAGCAAAAAAACTTTTTAGTTTATCGTCCGAGTGGTTCTTGAAAATAGGCAAGGGGGCACTTTTTATTTTTATTTTTTATTTT
This sequence comes from Notospermus geniculatus, assembly GCA_002633025.1. Classification (NCBI taxonomy): domain Eukaryota; kingdom Metazoa; phylum Nemertea; class Pilidiophora; order Heteronemertea; family Lineidae; genus Notospermus; species Notospermus geniculatus. The sequence continues at coordinate 207,944 of NMRB01000486.1, forward strand.
ACTTTGGTATGAAGAAATTACAAAATCAGCTCCTCCTGAACATGTTATGTCACCAAAAAGGTTCACAGTTCACTTACATTTTGCAAATGGTTATCGAAAACGCTGAAAATGCAAGAGCATGCTTTGGAAACTGTTGTTTACAAATCTATCGCTTGGCGGCGCTGTGATACGTGGCACGGCGCGAAATTCACACTGATAAAAAATGAAAAGAAATTTTGCACGGGGCTGAAAATTGGCGCGGACGGAGGACGATAAACTAAAGATTTTTTTGCTTGCCCTAAAAGCGAACAAATGCTTTACTTCAAGATTTGTAGTGCATTTATTGGACCACGCTGTGCAAATCTTAAGTAAAAGCATTTGCTAACTTTTGTGAATACCAGCCACTCCCAAATGTCTCTCTCACAACTTCGTTCTAAGGAACACAGTAAAAACGGGTGTTAACAACCGAAATAAATTGTGCTCCTCTTACAGGGAAAGTAGTCTAATCATATCAGGTGTACGCGCTGTATCTAGTAGCCATGGTAACAAAATGGCCTTAGAGCCATCTCGCCATGACCTCAGGTCTGTTGCAACGACACAGAGGGATGCGGTCTCAGAAATCGACGGTCCACCTCCTGTGCCGATCTGCTATTTATAGCTACCCGCGCCGTTCTATTTATAGCACAACATAATGTGTCGAAAGCGCTTTGTCAACTAGTAGCGTTTCTATAGCAACGCTTATGATAACATTCGCGGAAATATCTTAGTGAAGAACGCAGTCTCCTTACCGCGTCTTCTCTAGAACTGACTAAATGGATGTGATGGGCTACCAAGGGGAAGCCTTTTCGTATATCGGAGATGGCTATTTTAGGAAACATAATTGCCAAGAAAATCGACTAATTTCCCGCAGACGTACTTACACGATGTCTATTTTTAACACACATTGAAAACCAGACATGGTGAGTACGTGTGTTAATGATATTTCGCAAACGACCATGGACCAATTACGTCCTAAAAGTTAAAAGTTAAAGTTTGGGTTTATAGTCTGATATCAGTCAGACTATAGGTAGAGGACGTGTCATCCGACTTTAACCCCAGTCTATCCTGAAACCTTTCAGCAGAACTCAGATGAGCTGCTCATTCAGCGCTACAATCCAGTGAAGTGAAAGAGAGGTGCTAGTGTAGATGTGGGTGGTACCGGACGAGCATTTCCGACCGGTACCCATTTACACCTGGGTGGAGAGAGGCCAGTGAGGCAAAGAGACTTACCCAAAGTCTCGCGCCCAGTGGGATTCGAACCCGGGACCCTCTAACCACTAGTCGGAGTCCGAACCACTACACTACCGTGGCTCCACCGTGGTGTCCTAGATGACAGACACTTCTCAATTAGATATTCAAAAACACTAACCATCGGACATGTCAGACTGCCTTGCCGAAACCAGTGGGGTGAGACAGTTGGAAAATCTATGTCCCTTGTATCTGATAAAGTGAAACTGATAGAAATTTACTTCTCTCGCTTTGGAGGAGCAACTGTTACATACTAATGGAAATTATTGATTGAAGTTCACCCGACTAGCAGAGCACACCGACTCTGACGCATCAGTTTGGGTGACACCTAATTTCATTTCAACGGATTTGTGTAAACTGTTGTGACAGATGAGGCAAAGCATGGAAGAACAACCTGCCGCCCTGCCCCCCAGAATTGGCCTGGTATAATTTCCACATGATCTCGTTGAATTTCAGGATATATACGACCGCTGCTGTGACAGATGAGGCAAAGCATGGAAGAACGATCAGTGCAACCCTGGGCCCATATTCATAACCTACTTAAGTCAAGTGTGACACTTATCCTTTGCACAGAGTGCTGCTGTGACAGATGAGGCAAAGCATGGGAGAACGATCAGTGCAACCCTGGGTCCACATTCATAAACATACTTAAGTCAAAGTGTGATACTTATCTTTTGTGTTGAACAAAGATAAGTGTCAAATTTATAGACTTAAGTATGTTTATATGGTCCCTGGGCCCATATTCATAAAACTACTTAAGTCTAAGTTTGACACATCCTTTGTTCAACACAAAACATATAAAAGTATCACACTTTGACGTAAGTAATAATGCATATCGACCCTGGCCTCCAGAATTTGGCTGTAATTGCCACATGAATTTCGCTGAATTTCAGGACATACACAACCGCACAAAGCGCTGCTACTACTACACTCAGGCAATCTCAGCAGCGTTCTGCAGACGTCGCTGGCAAACCTGGCCCAAAGTGAGCCAAATTCGGCAGCAAATTGAAACTGAAACTTGCAATGAAATCAACCGGCTGACATAAACAGGTCCAATGATATATGATGGTATTTCCCCTTGCGCTCGGTACGTTACGCCTGCTGGCCGATATGGCCATGAAAATCTCATTTCATTGATTCCATGTTGCATCGGACACCCGCCATGCCCGCTATCGTGCTTGATGTTAGTGGAAAAATGGTAATTTCATAAGTGGATGCGTTGTCACGGATATGGCGCTACAGCATAGATTAATGTGATAAACACCGCATGGGGCAAAAAAATATTGATTTGATGAGTTGAGCATCATAGGGATATGATTAGCTTCATGAACTGCATTGGTTTGTTTTAACCCGGTAGAGGCCGGTGGTATCATACATTATGACTGTATACAGCACGGCATAACCTGGGCGTTTCTGGTTTGTTTTGTTTATACGTCCTTACTCATTGGGTTTAAAGGTAATGATTATTACGTCCTGCCGTGCACCAGACCCTCATGGGGCTGATTCTTTTCAGTCATGTTTCCCTAAACCACCAAGACTGCCCGCCCACCAAGGATACGACAACGGCAAGCAAGAAGGTCCTGTGGTCAACGCACAGTGTATTGGTAAACAGATGTGAAACCTCCTGGATATAGCAAATTACAATGTATAAGAAGATAGCATGTGACGAAAATTTGGGAAAATTGAGTCCTGAGTTGCTGTGTTTATACATGATCAGGTTGTGCGTCCCCGACATGCAGTCAGGAAAAGTCTGACCACCTGCACAAATTTCCTGAAGCAATAACTGGACCACACAGCTAAGTAAAATTTATGAATGACGTTCAAACATGAATGTACCTGCGTATAAACCATAATAATGTCAAACAATGGCTTCCAGCCAACTGCTTTTGGTTGCCTTTGGCGAAAAACATGTTTTATAGTGTATATTACGATACACTGTACCTGATGCAATCTATGTACAGAACATTATGTATATCCAATTAATCAGCGAAGAAGTCATATACATACTAATATATTCCTCATTCCAGAGCTAATGTATGGCAAATATAATAGTATAGATTTTTCTGGCAGCAGTTGGTAATTAGGAATATCGCAGAAAACATGTAGGTAGGAGAAAGCTACTAGTATTCTGTCTATGACGAGAAAAAACGTACGCTTGAGAAGGTGTCAATGGTAAAAATACAAGTAGGCTAGTCTAGTACAACAGCATTATGCTTCGGCTGTGAACAAACAAAAAGAATGGAAAAATGGTAAAAATAAAAGTAGGGTGCTTGGTACAATAGCCTTGTGCTTCGGTTGAGAAAAAAATGGTAAAAATAAAAGTAGATTATTCTAGTACAATAGCCTTATGCTTCGGTTGTGAACAAACAAAAAAATGGGGAAAATACTAAAAATACAAGTAGGTTATTCCAAGTACAATAGCATTATGCTTCGGTTGTGGAAAACAAAAAAAAAAGAAAAAATGGTAAAAAAATACAAGTAGGCTATTCTGGTACAATAGCCTTACTATTAGGTTGTGAACAAACAAAACAATGGTAAAAAAATACTAGCAAGAATATATTCTTGATACATGTACTACAGGTACATGTAGTAGGTTATTCAATTACAATAGCCTTATGCTTAGGCTGTCAACANTGCAATGAAATCAACCGGCTGACATAAACAGGTCCAATGATATATGATGGTATTTCCCCTTGCGTTCGGTACGTTACGCCTGCTGGCCGATATGGCCATGAAAATCTCATTTCATTGATTCCATGTTGCATCGGACACCCGCCATGCCCGCTATCGTGCTTGATGTTAGTGGAAAAATGGTAATTTCATAAGTGGATGCGTTGTCACGGATATGGCGCTACAGCATAGATTAATGTGATAAACACCGCATGGGGCAAAAAAATATTGATTTGATGAGTTGAGCATCATAGGGATATGATTAGCTTCATGAACTGCATTGGTTTGTTTTAACCCGGTAGAGAAGGGTGATATCATACATGACTGTATACAGCACGGGCTAACCTGGGCGTTTCTGGTTCGTTTTGTTTATACGTCCTGGTACATGTATGTCTGAGCCGCCTTCTGGACCAAGATTTGTGAAGTGCATGTGAGCCGGGACCTTTTTCACGAAGCCACCGTAACTCTACGGAGTGCGTTACAAACCATTGTCCATTTGCGGGCATCCTATTGTTCACTATTAGCCTGACAAAGGATTTGCGTACTCTTAAATTTACGGGGGGTTTTGTGAATACGTCCCAGGACACAGGAATATAAAACATTCTGAAATTTTCGTCAATTCCCATTGTTCGATGCCACGAAGAGAGCACCGAACAAAAGGATAGGCGTTCGCGTTGGCGCTTCGGGGGCTTTGCGAAAACTCTGTAATCTCCATTATTTACATTACATTACGTGTATATCAACGATTATTACGTCCTGCCGTGCACCAGGCCCTCATGGGGCTGATTCCTTGCAGTCATGTTCCCCCACACGACCAAGATTGCCCGCCCGCTAGTCAGGATTTGACAACGGCAAGCAAGAAGGTCCCGTGGTCAACGCAGAGTGTATTGGTAAACAGATGTGAAACCTCCTGAATATAGCGAATTACAGTGTATAAGAACATAGCATGTGACGAAAATTTGGGAAAAGGAGTCCTGAGTTGCTGTGTTTACATGATCAGGTTGTGCGTCACCGCCATTCAGTTAGGAAAAGTTTGACCACCTGTACAAATTTCCTGAAGCAATAACTGGACCACACAGCTAAGTAAAATTTATGAATGGCGTTCAAACATGAATGTACCTGCGTATAAACCATAATAATGTCAAACAATGGCTTCTAGCCAACTGCTTTTGGTTGCCTTTGGCGAAAAACATGTTTTATAGTGTATATTACGATACACTGTACCTGATGCAATCTATGTACAGAACATTATGTATATCCAATTAATCAGCGAAGAAGTCATATACATACTAATATATTCCTCATTCCAGAGCTAATGTATGGCAAATATAATAGTATAGATTTTTCTGGCAGCAGTTGGTAATTAGGAATATCGCAGAAAACATGTAGGTAGGAGAAAGCTACTAGTATTCTGTCTATGACGAGAAAAAACGTACGCTTGAGAAGGTGTCAATGGTAAAAATACAAGTAGGCTAGTCTAGTACAACAGCATTATGCTTCGGCTGTGAACAAACAAAAAGAATGGAAAAATGGTAAAAATAAAAGTAGGGTGCTTGGTACAATAGCCTTGTGCTTCGGTTGAGAAAAAAATGGTAAAAATAAAAGTAGATTATTCTAGTACAATAGCCTTATGCTTCGGTTGTGAACAAACAAAAAAATGGGGAAAATACTAAAAATACAAGTAGGTTATTCCAAGTACAATAGCATTATGCTTCGGTTGTGGAAAACAAAAAAAAAAGAAAAAATGGTAAAAAAATACAAGTAGGCTATTCTGGTACAATAGCCTTACTATTAGGTTGTGAACAAACAAAACAATGGTAAAAAAATACTAGCAAGAATATATTCTTGATACATGTACTACAGGTACATGTAGTAGGTTATTCAATTACAATAGCCTTATGCTTAGGCTGTCAACAAACAAAAATACATGTAGGAAAAATTTTAAGTCAAATTGGCGTGGACTATCGTGTAAGTAACTGAATCATAATCTCAAGATACATGTAGATTTGTCAAGACAGGGCTGCACATGCATTGTAATGTACGCCATGTGTACATGTGTTTAAACCACCCTCCTGGAAAACGCCAGCTAAGAAGATCGTCTTATCGTAAAAAAGCAAATGCCTGTTAGGAGTATGGAGCTATCGTTGTCTTTGATGTGGTAGCGGATGATTTTTTAAAGCAGTCAGGTGACGTGTAGTTCGTGAAGAGTAACGTGACGATGAAAAAAACACAGAATTACTCTGATTGAAGTATCTTACATACCTTTAGTACGACGTTTGCGTGTAGTCATCCATGTAATGTACGCCTCACACGTACATGTATATCATGCATGTCTATACATACATGTACTGATACATACGCCACAACATTGGACATTCTCTTATTCAAATAAAGGGTGAAACTTTAATCCACTTTCGCAAACTTTTTGCGTGAGGAGTGGACGACGTAGGATTGCTGGCAACCTGCCAATCTTTCAAGCTCACTGTCAATATGCATTCTTGTTTGTTCAAAGGAATCTTGGCACTTTGTTTGAAAGACGAGAGACTGGCCAGTCTCTTGTCTCATTCCAGGGTGAGTTTCATATATGTTGTCATTCGTCAAATATTATTTTTCATTTTGAAGTGGGCATTTCCCCAAACATGAAAAATGATCAGTGTATATATCATATCGATTGATAACACTTACATGTACCAGAATCATATTTCTACGGCCTGAAGTTTTATACGTACTAAAAATAAGTGATCACTTTTTAATGATATAACGATGATCGGTGTTTCATGAATATTGGTCATTAGTAGCGTTCTGAAGATGCAGTTCGCAAAGGTCGGTCGTACATGTATGTACGAAGATAAATTGCCATTACAATAGTGCTTAATCTCGTTGAAAGGTCCACTTTTCCGGACAATTAAATGAACAGGTTTATAATTGCAATATACAATGTATGTATGTCTGGGATATTCAGATAATGGTCTGAACGTTGATTCTTTTAGTTTACATGTACACTCATGGACAAATAAATGAACACCAGTTTTTCTTTTATTTCTCAAACTGTTTTAGCGACTTTGGTGCCTTTGGTGACTTTGGTGAGAGGCCAGTGTTTCCCAACGTAAAAATGTTCTCGGTTCAGATAAATTTGGGGCAATGATTTTTTGAATGCCTTCTGCATTGTGTCATCAACCATATACACCTGCAAAAAATACAAAATTACCTACGTTCTCTTTTCATTGCCAGTGGACACCTCCCCCTAAAAAACTGTTCGTGTTTCAAACACTACGGCCAACCTTATCCAATTTTGATTAAACAGCCGTCTGGATTCCCCACAGGTTTCCATTAAATGATGTAGTGTGCCTGTCATTTATAATAAGCCCGTGGCTTGAACTTCTCGACAGCGGAGTATCAATCTTCCACTGAACGTCATCATTTTTTGCAATACATAGGTAAGCTGCTGTGAGGATGATTCTACAACCTGTACACATACATGTGAGCATGCATGCGGTCGATAAAACAATCCCAAAACCTGACAAAAAGCCAACAAACGGTATTTTCAGGATCGCTTGAAATGGCGATCTGACTAAGTGCTTTTTTTAACAGCAAAAGCCTGGCAATGTGAACCTCACAGCTTGTCAATCTTTTGAAATGGCGATCACGACCGACGAGTGCCATTTTTTTCGCAGCAAAAATTTCGCACTTTAACAGCTTGTCACATATTGAAGTTAGTAAGTTCCGTTCCTGATGTGAACCTATTCTTCATGTGACTGAGAGGGCGGCTATCTTTGACAAGACACAGTTTTCGGCCCGGTAGACCTCATCCGGTTTCCGCTGTTTCGTTTTAATTCCTCCAATATTTTATAGAGCAAAACTACATACATGTACATGTATCGCAAAGAATGCTGTATTTGGAGCGACGCATCGATTAACCTGTTCCTTGTCTGCGGCAATGTCGATAAAAATTATTTAACCTGACAAATCCTGAAATTATACCGAAACACTGCCTGCCACAAAGGTACTTATTCTAGTAGAGCGGTTAAGGGTAAAAATCGTTCGCTTCTTCAAGAAAGCATGAAACTCCCCACATGGGTACTTTGATACCTAAGGATCATTAAAGAAAATAGACCCCAAAAATTCGCGCCCCCTGGCGGTCACCATATTGATTTCAAATATGGCCGCCGAAATAGCCATTTTTCGGAAATATCTCAGGTCCTATTTATTGCTCATAGCACTGTAAATGAAGTATCTTTACCAATGTTTTTGATATCGGTGAACAAATCAGAGCTTTCCAACGAATACAAATGTTTTAGTTTTCAGAATATGCAATATTTTCGCGGTATTTATCCTTTTATGCGTGGTCAAAGGCCATATCCATGATTTATACGGAAATCTACACTGTAGGTCAGTAGGACAACAGTACAAAAATGCACTATCGTAGTGCATTATCTCAACTGCTTTCCACCGGTAGCTTGATTTGCAATGAATCACGGTCTAAGAATAGAATAAACAATATGCAATGAGTGGTGACAGATGGATTCATATCGCCGTGATCATCAAATGCATTGGTTCACATAGACAGCTCATAAGGAGGGGCGGCAGGTTGTGATGTCATTGGATATTGACAGATGGGAATTATCATCAATATAAGGGATACATCATGAAATGTACGCGGTGTATTGTCCCGCAATACATCCCGGAATAAGCAAAACAACACATGCTGTGACGGAATGTATCACACATCTCGGCTTAGCACCCACCATCTTGTGTGTCAGATCAAGCCAGGTGTGACAGGAATCAACGTCCTAGGAATGCAAGTCCGCCAAACATTAGTCCGCTATTGTAAGGTTATATTCGAATGGTCATGGTCTCAATAGCCAACCCTCGCTGAACAATAAGAGCGCACTTTGATTCCACGGGGACTTCGATCCCTGTCACACCTGCCAGCCAAAAACGGTCAAACTTTATGGGTCGTATTCATAAAGCGGTTCTATCGTTAGAACCGTCTTAGGCCGGTTCCAAGTACAGTGGTTGACGATACTTGGAACCGGCCTAAGACGGTTCTAAAGATAGGACCGCTTTATGAATTCGACCCTCTAACTACTTGTAACTACATGTACGTGCACGTTGCCAGCTACTACACCAACTCCCTTTTAGCAATATACGAGTTAACAACAACATTGGGTCTGACAGCTAGTGTGCGAAGTGCCACGAGGGAGATGTACTATTTAATGATGTGTTCCACGTTGGACCGTAATCAGAACTCTCCTGGTGCAATTAACGCGCCAAATTCGCCAATCAAAATCAACTACAGAAACCAACACGTCATAAATAACGCTCCAGTCGCGTATTCCACAGTTTTATGACTGATCGATATTATGTATGTATACGAACTAGAACCAACAAGAACATTGCTTTGTCCTGACATCAGTTTCAGTGAGGGCATCAGGGAAACTGCTTTGTCGATTAACTTATTGAAATTTACACGGCATTATATTGAAAGTATATCATGGACGGAGCCGGATATTGGCAAAACTGTTCCCCTTTAGAGCCTAAATGTAATTGGTCGAAAAGTGTTTAGAAAGGTAATTTTGATAGAGTCCAAGTATCGTCTAGACTCGTGAAGGACTGTGAATGTTTTGATATGAACTGTTGTGCATGATTCTTTCCAATCCTTTTTGTGCCAGCGATATGGTCAAATATTTCATAAAATTTTCTAAACAATGTTCAAGAACGTATCCATAAGGGCTGATCAACTGCTAGAATAGCTATGTCTTTTGTCACTTCCATGTATTGTGTGGGCCAAATGAGCCTAACATGACTGACTTGCAAAGCCCTATTGAAAAGCCAACTCAGTGAATGATAACAATAGAGCACTTGGGCTGTTCTATTTATTGTAGGATCACTCTTCCCTATTGTAAAGCCAACTCAGTAAATGATAAAAATAGAGCACTTGAACTGTGCTATTTACTGTAGGATCACTGTGTTTATACCGCTGAGTTTTTCATAGTTGACCATTTTCGGCGGTCATTCAGTCGAAAAACATTTTACGTCCGACGTAAAATTCATTTACGTCGAATTGACGAATGGAACGAAGCACCTCTCCACTACGGGATTTTTACCTCACTCATCTTCATCCACTGAAAGTACATGTATTACTGTATGAAGAGGGAGGGCAGACACCAAAGCCAAAGCTATGAAAAAGACGACACTATAAAGTAAAACACCCACAAGTGCTTTTTGCATCTGGAGAGCCCAGTATCATCCCTGACATTGATTAACCATCTTGGAACAACATCTCTACCTGTAGATTTTTTGTCACACTTCCCCATATTCACGACGTACATACATACATGTTCTATTGTACACTTCAGTTTTTTGGTTCGTTAATTCGAAACCTTCGGCGTGAATTTGGTTCACGACAAAAATAACGACGTGGCTATTAATACCACAAAACCTAAAACAAGCACCGCGTATTTCTATTCTTAGAGCTGTAGTACATGAAGAGGTGAAATGCTTAATAATAGGCCTTCAATCTCCGTTTTGGGTCAGGGCATTTATACTCAAGGAATCAATAGTTCAATTATCAACTAACAAGAAACCACCAACAAAATACCGCTATATAAATAGCGTATTGGCGGTGCAATGCAAATGGTTTAATGGTCGCCGTTAGGTCGTATTAACGCACCCTCATGATGACGTCAACTTGACTTTGAAAACACTTCAACCTTTTGAATAACATCATGCATGTCATGTGTATTTGCAAACATTTGCACGCAAGTCAAATGACTGTCTTGCAACATTGTGCAATGCATGGAGCTCTTCTCAAAAGAGTGTGAAAGTGTGAATAGTGAACGTATGTAGAATCACTTCATCAAAGTAAAACTGTTCTTTGAGTTGTCTTAACCTAAACACAGAAACTATGGCTGAAATATTGGTCCAATAGCGTCAGTGCCACCACCCAATCCCAAAAAACACCGCGAAACACCAATCATTTTTTGTTTACTTTTATGTAGCTGTAATGACACTGTGATGTTTTTGCGTCTTCCACTAGTAACCAATAATGGATAAAAAAAGTATGGATCAAAGATGCAGTGTTCACAAATTTAAAATCCGATCGGGAGAAGAGCAAACCCTTTTTCGGCAAAATGTGGACGTTTTTTTTAAATCAACATAATGGAAAGAGCGAAGCAAAAAAGAAATTGTTTTGAAACTGAATCTGTGTGTGGCACTCTTCTTATCATTCTATCATCATCAAAGTTAAAACGTTCTTTGAGTTGTCTAAAGCAGATTATGAACATATACACAATTCCTTGAAAATGAAGTCCTAAGTGGAAATTTACTCCCACCACGTGCATTTTGAAAGCTAAGGAATAATCGTTCGTGTCGTTGAACCTTTTTCCCCTCAAATTATTTGATAAGCAACTCATGAGTGTTTAAAATCGATCCCTCCAGGACCTGAAATCAAAACATCAAAAGCTCTTGTGATAGACACTTCTTTTTAGATTAGGTCTACGAGAGATGCGATGTGATTAGCAATGCGCAGTATGCAGGATTCAGACATGTCAGAGAAGACTTGAATGACTGGCAGAGGATGCTCCTTCAGAGAAGCCGATACTGAAGGAAGAGTCGCTATTGTCAGGCAATTTCAACATGAAGGATATGATTAGTCAGAAACTAGTTTTTCGCTTTTGGATTACCCAACGCATTCCTAACTGTTTAGTGTTATCATTCCAGATACGGCATCAATGCAACTGTGGGAACATGCACATGTACAAGTAAACCCAATGTCATGTTGATTTTCCTTTCCGACCTCAGTCCACATGAGGGGTGAGTGCAGAAACATGGACCAACTGGACCTGGGAACCTTATTCACAAAGATGCGTAACTTTAAAACGGTCTATACACTACAGTATCTAATAATATTGGATATTAATAATAATATTAGTGCACTTTACGCGCTCTTTCTGTGGAGCGAGGCCGACCAAACGTTCTCTCCTAATCGTTACAACATTTTCAGCAATCACGGCGGTACAATCATTCTATTTTGAACAATTAGAGCCGATGGGTTGCGAGCAAAGCATGGAAGAGCATTAGAAAATTGCTCCTCTACGATTTAGTGGGGCACTAATTGAGAATACTACGGCATGCACGTAATTGCAAAAACGACTGCCAGCAATTGACAACACAAGAGGGGACAGAAGATAAGCGGAGTTGAATGCCTTAAGGACTGAAATACACAAGCCCGTCTACAAGGTGACGCTGATCCATGTGACGGTTTTCTATCGAAAGTTTGCTGTCAGAGAGCAATAATTGCTGTCATACAGTCACTAGCTGAACAACTTCCACGGGATAGTCTTTGGACAGTTACTACTGACAGCCAACTTTCGACAGAAAACTGTCACGTGGAGCAGGGCCTTTAGACCTTATCGACAAAGATGACTTTTTGGGCGAACATCGTGCACTGCTGACAAATTTTGAACTCCCAAATTAGTCAACTTTAGAACTCCCAAATTAGCCAAAATATACACACCTACTGCTAAATACATGCTCTACACTATTTTCGTGGAAGTGAAGTCTCCATGCAAATCCACAAACGGAAGTGTTATTTGACAGATATTGGGCCGTAAATATTTTGTAAACAAACGGGCGCCATCTTTGTCGAAAGGGTCTAGCTGTTTATAGACCCAAGTAAGTTGATCATTACTGCTGCGAGATCGTGACAACTAGACAAAGCACGGATTATTGCTGAATGAATTTTGACCGGCCAAGCTAGCCTACAGATACATTCAGTTACAATGTAGTCCATGCAATGATAATTTGACGGTCGAAATTATTATTCAGCAGTGTGACAAGCACGACGTCTTAAAGTACACGGATGGCCAAAACATGGATGTAAGAAAGTGCTTTAAATGAAAATCACGCCGAACACAAACTTGTTGGTGTTCAGGAAAACATCCGATTTGCTATGTTAACAGAGCGACATGGACGACACCCCGAGATCCTTTTTCCCAACATCATATTCTGCATGCTAGTGGAATTCACGGGGTACACGCAGGCTTACTTCTCAAAACACAAACCATGCAGTGACAATTAGCGTCAGCCAGTCTATTTGCTCGAGGAGAATTCTCCTTTTAACGTACTAAAACATTCAATAGCCAACGGCTACATGCATTTTCCACCGAAATATCAACAGAGGAGTTTGTGATAATGGGTCATATGAATAAAGACTAGCAAATGCTATTACTTCAAATTTGTACGGCATTGCTTAGTGCATTTGTATTGCAAAATTCAAGTAAAAGCATTTGCTAGTCTTTATTCATATGACCCATTGTAATGGTTGAAAGTGCTTGCTCGTTTTCTTCAGTGGTAAAAGACCTAATGACATGGGCGCAGAAAGCATGTTTTGGGATTGCAAAGCTTCAGGTTGTAACTTCTTGATTTCTGACACACTTTCAATACATCATGTACGTCATAACTAATGCTATACACTTCACTTTTCGATATTGCAGTTGTTCAAACGCCAGCAGATGCCTATAAGTGTCCTTTGGCAGATGTCTACCGAATTCATCAAAGCAGGCAACAATAACAGTGTAACACCGCCGGGGATGTAGATGTGCATGGCCGTGTGCATGACTGTACGGGCCCTGCGGATATGTTCCGGGGTACCTTGATCAGTAAATGTGAATGTGGTCAAGTGCCAAACCGAACCAAAATCGACCTAGGTATGTCTGGGATTGTTAGGAAAAATTGATCCTGATGATGGTGATATTGATGATGATACACAGTAGTTTCAGGCGATTTTCAGAAAGAAAGAACCCGCGCAGAATTCAGCATAAAACTTCGTTCCACGATTCGTTCAAGAAGCAGACAATGAACGCAGGTGGCGTGATTTTATCAAATGGATGAAACCACTCGAGAGATTTTTCATCTAGCTTGATCTAAAACGTAAGACCATATCGATTGATCCGGAACGAAATCACTGAACAAACGAACGAAACTAATCACTTTGCCGCAGTTGGTATTCGACAGGAAAACTGTTGCTATGTTACGTCATGTTTCAACTCGTGGACGTTGATATTTTTCAGCGATTTCGTCGAGTGCATGAAATGAACGGTTACAAGGACGCGTGCCCAGTGTCCTTTTTAATAAATCATCGAGGTGGCAGTTTGATGGACGGCAAGTGCCGAAGCCAGCAGAATGTTGGATGAATCTTTCATTACAACTACTACTTATGTTACCACTCAACTACTCGTCGACATTGTCGAAGAGTTCTTTCATTCTCATAACAATGCAAGTTCAGTACATTGTATAAAAGCGAGATGGGAATACGGGCTGTCTCACTAAAATGCCAACTGAACTTGGAGAAAAAAGTCAGTGAATTCCAAATTTGTTCAATCACCTGAGGGACGAGCGCAGTCAAAATTATTCTTTATGCCCATTGTACAGGATCAAATTACTGAATACTATTTTTTTGGAAATTCAGATTCAGGGCCTATTGGGCTTATATGTACAACCTCACATGCAGGCCTCACTGAGCATATTCAAAAAACTTGATGAACCCTGACCCTGTACGACGGCATCAGAGAAGCAAGAGTGCATTTTTATGTACAAGTAATTACATTTACGCGCACACAAACAGGTGACAGCAGAAAATAATTAACCTACAGATGTCCTTTACAACTACCATTAACCGTAGGCTTACTTTGAAAAAAAAATTTCATGTACATGTACATGTATATGATAATGTTACGAATGGTGACAAAAATGGCGTCACAGAAGTGAAGCGATGCTCATTTAGTATCTGGTCAGCGATTTGGATGCATTTCCTGATGTGGGATGCAAATTGAATTGTCGCCTAGATCCATACTGATACATGACTTTGCAACAGAAACCACAACAATAATGGGCTGAACATCTGTTGCGTAAAGTTGTAAATCATATGATGAATGAATACGAAGGTTAGATGACTGGTAATGGAGAATGCTATCTGCTGTGTATGGCCGGCTGATCTCCCCACCGATCGGGCACGTCATGGCAGGCATGGAGCAGGGAACTGCGCCGCAAAAGTGAACATTCTGCCAATAGCATTGTCGTTCAGTGACAACCTGTGGCACGAAGAACTTATGCCAGTTCCACCACGGCCATTTTTTATCAAAGTATGCTGAATTAGGGCTGTATGTCCATGTACAATGTACAAAAAATAAACATGTATAATATGGGAGAACGGTCCACTGACCGCATATATGTTACATGTACATGTATTTAGATGGTCACTCCACAATTTAAGTCGCCGGAGTGGTAGGGTCCTATTGACAAACCATGGTTGGCAACCCTGCGTAACAAGGAGTATGTTCAACGGACTCATCTTTCTGGCAAATAAGTAGGCTACCTTTTAGACCTTTCCAATAAAGATGGTGCCTACTATTTCTCCCACATGACGTCATGGCCATTCATTGTCCAAGCATGATATAATACATGTATTACCAAACGCACCCTCTCAGACAATTGCTTTTCCAAAACTTTTGTGCCCATGGCCCGCTTCACCAGCTAAAGCCTAGGTCACATATCCACTCCGGGGCCCGTACGGCGACCGTACGGCGAGTAAAAACAGACATTTTGGCCAATTTCTACGGTGCCCAGTTTGATCTAGTTTAATTTCCGCTTATCCATTGAGGCGATTTCGGCATAATTCAGCTTAGATCTGAGTTTCAGTCTCAAAAATCCACAGCAAGCCGCTGGGTGGGGAAAATCGTACGGCGCCCGGTGGCATTTGTGACCCAGGCTTTA
>NMRB01000486.1:264018-277505 GCA_002633025.1 Notospermus geniculatus
AAATTTGACAATTTCTAGTGCTTTAGATGCATTTTCCTGGCATCTGAGAGCAAAATACTCAATTTTTTAGCTGATTAATTTTTTTCTTGCTAAAAAAATCATTGCTCTGCCAAAAATAGGGGGAGGGCATACGCTCCCCACACCCCATGGATCCGGGCCTGTCATCCACCTTAATATTTCAATAAAAAAATTAGAAAGATAGATGGCTTCAAGATAAAATTGAATGTCCTACTAGTTTCCATATGTCTTCAGTGAGGACTTCATCAACCTGTTGGCACTGATGTAACTGTTTCACCAGGTCGGGTTACGTTGACACCTACAGTAGGTTTCCCCCAAACCTGGGCAGTCACGGCCAGACAGATGCTTCACCTCACCACTTGTCCTGGGAAGATTCCGGCGTGGAGAGCTGATTAGAAATAAAAGGATTCTTGTATAACATGCTATCTAATGATAGTTGTCACCAGAAAAGAAGAGGACACCTCCCTATGACCTCTCTAATCAGGACACCTCTCAATTAAGGAGAGCATCTGTCAGTCACTAAGGTGTGCTTAATAGAGAGGTTCCACTGTATTTCTGATATCACTTACCAAGGTTACTGGCTTCATCAGTTCTGGGAATGTCCTTCAACATCCTGGAAAGAAATCAGACATTAGGCATCAGGCATTGAGATCCCAAGTTTTATTTTCGAGATTTTTTGCAGACACAATGCCAATAGCCATGCCACTGATGACGTCATTGTGTTCCCTATGTTCTGCTTCTGAGAAGCAAATGAATGATGGGCAATGTTGACACGCATGCACAGTGGAAGTCAGCATCTATATGAATACAAAGAAGACAGTGTCCGAGTCTGCCACGCAAAAGAAAACAGACAAGACAGCAACGCTGATGCCATCTGTGATCTCTTGATGTATTCAGATAATTAGCTCCTCAACATCTGTGAGTTTTTGTCAACACAAAACTAAGGGCTCTGATGTAAATAAGAATAATTTGGTGTTGCAACACCACAAACAGGCAAGGTGGAAAGGGCAAAGTTCATTTTTGTGTGTTTTTACTTTACTGTCAAGTCTCCTCAACATCAACCCATTATCATTATTTGCCCTCAAATAAGTCTGGTGGGAGCTCACAATCAGAGGAAAATGTTCGGCCGAGGTTTACACAGTGGCGCCACGTGCGTTGATAAATTGCAACGACAGCTGTCACTTTCACATGGAATATCTACCCTGTATTCGATTTATGGTCGGATGTTGAATTGAAACAGCAACTAGTTTTCATCAACGTTTTTTTATCATTTCCGTTGCTTTTACAGTGAGAATAGCTCCACCTGCAGTGGATTGGGAGGCAGACGTTATCTACAAGTACAGAACCATTATACGTATCAGCATACATTTGGTTGGACCAGAGGTCATTTACAATCGTCTTGAGTTAGGAAGATCACGATTTTTTTCTAAAATCACCACGAATCCCACAAAAGTGGTCACCCAGCATTTATGTCCTGTACGATAAGGCCAGGGCTTAAAAGATTAACAGCCTAAATGGGCACATGCCATCATATATGAGAATACCATGAACCCTGCGAGGTAAATATCAATAGCCCTTGTTAGTAAAAAGGTAAATAATGTAAAGCACGTTCTAAAGAGTACGGGTTCAACTCAACTAAATAATATATCCTACTTGCTGTGGTTTGTGCTGCGCATATTTCTGTTGGCGAAATTTGCGCCTTTTTTCTGTATAAGCATTTCGCGTGACAAACATTTTCTCGGTTGTCAAGAAATATAAGTTATATAAGGAAAGTAAAACAGGTAGGAGCAGTCAGCCGCGCTTGTTACCAAAAGATGGCAGATATAGTTCTAGCGGAGCAGGGGCCATATTCACGAAGCCTTCGCAACTTTGCCTGCACGCAAATCTATTGTAAGGCAATCAGTGAACAATAGGGCATGTACAGCCAAACAATAGACTTGCATTCACGCAAAGTTGCGAAGGCTTCGTGAATATGGCCCCTTGACCACAAAATAAAATGTTCTTGATTGGTGCTCAATCAAGCATGAATGGGTCCGCCAGGCATTGAATTGGGCCGTAGTTACACCTATTGGTCAACTGACTGTCGTGTCCACCACTGACGGTCGATTTTATAGATGCCAAGCTGAACAATAGACTCCAATGGAAATGGAACAATAGAAAAATCCGATACAATACTCAAGACAACAATAGAAAAGCTGAAGATGATTTTGAAGTGTACTCTCACATTTTTATAGTCACTAATACTAAAAGATTGAATTTATAGGACTGATATTGCGGACGAGTCATATTCAAGTCCCNGACGATCGAGGAGCTACATCTGACGAGAAAATGTGACACTAGTGGTTTATCTCTCCCCTTAGAATTCGCAGTATCATAAAGGAATCCTTTATGGTACTGTCTACCAATGTATCACACCAGTGGGAAGAAGTGAGAACTTGTCCATTTTCATTTTTAAAAGGAACTGAACAGTTTGTAAATTCAAATGCATGGCAAAGGTGAATGTTCCACGAGAAGGCAAAGAGGGAGCGGAAGGTTCAATTATGATGCTGTTACGAAACTGACTATAACAATAGTTGCATATGTATTACTTTGGCGGCGTAGGTGATATTATTCGTCTAAATCAACAAACATAATGCGTGCCAATACGTAGCCTCAGGTAATCAATAGTTATTGTAGCATAATTGGATGATAATTAATAATTCACTAATGTTTACACTTGCTTGTAATGTTCAAAGAAAATAAGGTGGGAATTATACGGAAGTTAATTAACGAAGTGACTTTGATGAAGAAACGCCATCTTATCAAAAGCACAACCCATGTCTGACGGGTTAAAGGTCGCATCCCAAGCTTCTGCAGACACCGATGTAGATGGCACTGTACGTACATATTGCGTCTTTAACCATTTCAGTGCCTACCTCCGGGAGCCTGGGATAAAAACGTGTCTTCATCCGCCTGCCCCCCCCCCCCTTATTGGGGTCTACCGAGTTACCACTCAACTCATTTACAGACCAAATGTCACGAACGCCATCTGACAGGCTATTGGAGAAACCAGTGAGCATATACATTTCCTGATGAAGGGAGCGACTGTTCTATAAGAGGTCCTGATAGTGATACCCTGAGGATGGTATTTTCAATTTATTTTTTCGATCGAACAGCTCACAGTTCGCAATATTGCTGTGAAGAGATGGCAAAACTGTCTAGTACAATGCCTACTCGGCGAGTGTAGAAATACTATGTCATGCCATTCCGCGTGCACACAATGTCGTGACACACACACAGTGCATGTTTGGTAATTTTTGGCACGTACTCTTTATTCTGATCTGGCCTGGATGTGTCATATAATAATTTATTTTATTTTTATTTACATGCACATGTATTGATTATTTATTTATGTTGAGAAATGGGCGCCGTCGCAGATGAATTAGCTGTCACCGCATGGAAAATAGCATTACCTACACGCAAGAGAGGAACGCAAAGCAACTGACGAGGTACACTGTTGTCAAAAATCAGGTCTAATGAGGCCGAGGCGGGGAATAATGCATGACAGATGAGTAGTTTTGAGAGTTTTCTGTGTGGGCTGTGATGGGTGAAACTCGTGAACAAATATGATTCTTCAGTTTGTAAGCAAATATTCTATAGATATCCAAATAAAACACAGTGACAGTCCAGTAGAGTTGGGCGTCAACACTTAAAGCGAAATGTGCAGGAGTTTGAGTTTTCTAAAAAGCATGTATTGTTCAATCAAGCAAAAAGGATCGAATTACATGTAAAGGTCACAACATGAATTCATTAATCAAAGATTCGCGGGTCCTAAATTGTAGGTTGATACTTGAATTTATATTGGCACATGATGTCCTGGCTTGTGAATAAATTGGCCCTGGTCTTTCTGTCAAATGCCCATGGTCTTCGCAGTGGCAGTGTTAACCAAGAGGCCAGCCCATCTGACGGCCGCCCATAACATGAAGGTGAAGATGATTAACAGTCTGAGCCCCGTCTGGACCATTGTTAATGACGATACGGTATCCATTGTCAAGGCCAAGTGATTCAGCAGTTTTACGTGCAACACACAGCAGATGACCCAGGAGCTGAAAAGAAAAACACAATTTCCTGTGAAATTATTTTCAAAACCTACACATGCGAAGTTACAAAAAAAACATTTTAGAACAGACTTTGATTTCTCTTACATGTAGTCCACAGGACTCCAGAAAGCCATAAGATGGCTGACGCTGGATTCACCCCCGAGATCTGTGAATTGTGGCATGAACGATGATGAAAGAAACAGAAGTAATCATTTCTGAATTTGACAATCCTCTATTTACCTCTTTGTCATCATCAGTCGACTTCATCAGAGACACCAATGGTTTCCTTGGTATGACCAAAAAATGGGTTGGGGCCTGAGGGTTGGCGTCCTTCAGTGCAACACACTGAAAACAAAAACAGGACTGGGTTACGAAATTGGACAGGGAGTGCATCATTTGGAGTATTTTTGATGATTTACATGTACCACAAAGTATATTTTGTGAGTTTGACGAACTCAAATGCAAATTGGTTCAGGCTAGGCCAAAATAATTCTCTGTTTGCAGTTCCCCACAGCCGAAGGTAAGAAGAATA
Source organism: Notospermus geniculatus (assembly GCA_002633025.1). Classification (NCBI taxonomy): domain Eukaryota; kingdom Metazoa; phylum Nemertea; class Pilidiophora; order Heteronemertea; family Lineidae; genus Notospermus; species Notospermus geniculatus. The sequence goes on from NMRB01000486.1 coordinate 268,648, forward strand.
TTTTCTCTTCTTCATTTTCAGACGGGAAAGGAATAACGGATTTCTGACGGGAAAGGAATAACGGATTTCTGAGGTGAACGACATGCTTCCTACCGGAGTCTAAGGTGAAAGACATGCTTCCTACCGGATTCTAAGGTGAAAGACATAGCTTCCTACCGGATTCTAAGGTGAAAGACACAGCTTCCTACCGGACTTCTAAGGTGAACGACATAGACCGTCTAGTTTGAGGCAATATCCATTGGTGAAAATCAAAGAAAATATTCAGTGAATCATTATCCAGATTTAAAGTATGACACCTGAATTCCTAAATCGGCAATTTTTAGAATATCCAGTCTCAGAGTTGACATTTGGCCCACCACAGACGTATAGTACTGTGTCACTCGGCACAATGATCTTATAACAGCCAGTCTGAGAACCAAAGGGACTTGACGCTGTGTAGCCTACTGTGTACTGTGTACAGTGCTCACTTTCGTAGCCTACATTACAACCAGAACACGCTGCACGTTCGATCGTAAAGAATACCCCACCTTGTCGTCTTCATATATAAACGTTGCAGGTACATCCCCTCGGATGATCTTGCCGAAAATTGTATCTCCTTCGGGCTGAACGGCTGCCGCTTTCGGCAGCTTCATTCCTTGGCCTTCCATCGTGTACGGACGACACGTTATGTCTTGGACCTCGTCTGCCATGTTTGAAGTTACCGTACATGTATTGTCCACACATACTGGTGTTGGTTCCGCGTTACTGCGTTTGCCCCACCTTTGTTTTGAAAAACAACTTATCGCGAAACGAAAACAGAAATAATCTCAATAGTGCCTTGAAGGGCATTTCAAAAGGGGAATTGAGAATATTAAAGCGGATTGTTTGCGTCTGTCCAAAGAACCAAAAATAATAAAACAACCTTTAGGGCTTTCGGCAGAAGCAAGATTTTGTCACTCTTCTTATCTGTAATTCTTGACACTTTGAGAAAAGACAGGGTCTGTTCTCTATTCTTCAGTTCTTGTGTCTTGTCGACAGGTTTGACATGTATTATCACTTTCTTTCTGTTCTTGTTTCTTGTGCCTTTAGCAAACAGAGTCTATCATTTTCCTCCTGTTGTTACATGTATGTCTTGTGCTTTTAGTATTAATTGGGATCTACATGTACATGTATTTTCACTTTCCTTCTATTCTTGTGTCTTGTGCTTTTAACAACAGGATCTATTATCACTTTCCTTTTGTTATGTCTTCACTTTTAGTAAAATTAGGATATATTATTACTTTCCTTCTGTTCTTGTGTCTTTGCTTTACATGATCTACACTTTCCTACATTCCTTCTGTTCTTGTGTTTTGTGCTCAGCAAAAAACACAAGATCGTGATCTTTAACTTTCCTTCTGTTCATACTCTTAAATGATCTATTATTACTTACTTTCCTTTTGTTATGCTTTCAAATGATTTACATGTATTTTCGCTTTCCTTCTGTTTTTGTGTCTAGTCATGTTTTTATATGGACTTTGATCGCGCGCGCGGTTACGAAATTTTAGAACACAGACAAACTCAGACACACATTGAATGGTTATTAGACAAAATTTGACTAATATGACGTTATTTGACTATTTATTTTATTTTTATTTACATGTACATGTATTGATCATTTATTTATATTGAGAAATGGGCGACGTCGCAGATGAATTACAGCTGTCACCACATGGAAAATAGTATTACATGTATCTATATGCCTACGAAAGGGACGGAGAACGCAAGATGACAAGGACTGTTTAATACATGTAGTTACATATAATAATCAGCCCGGGTTGATACTGAGACCAAATAAAACACCAGGCCCCGTATGCATAAAGGTGGAATAAGCTTATTCCAGGTTAATAGCTTCACGTTATAACGTTAGAATAAGCTTATTCCACCTTTATGCATACCATCCTCTTGCAACAGGTCCTCTAAAACGCGCTCCCCTACTCGCACGTCCGAGGCCCTGTTGAAATTGGCGCCTTTTCGCTGTGGAACTAGCGACAGAAAATCTGTCGCTGAATACAACCAATCACAGCGAAGCTTCTATCCCGCCATGGTCACTCCCAAATATGGTGGTTTCAAACATTCCTCGATTCGCTGACAAACTCGCTGGATTTTTTAATATTCCTGAATTAACTTCGCGTCAAAATGATTCTCTCGGATTATCTGGATAACAAGTAAGTATCGACGGGTTCAAAACACGAAGGTATGATCCATCCAGTTCATGTGTTTGGGGCAGCTATCATTCCGACAGCATGCATAAATTATGGAATGAGATACATTGCTATGAAACTGGTACCCGGTAACTCATAACACCAGATATATGTGCATACGTTGCAGCACTAGGCGCGATGTCTGCCCATTACATCAAGTGGCGATCCCCCACTGCATTGCATGGTTTATTCGTGAATTACCAGTTGGCGAGTACACATGAGGGAACAGCCCTCTTCCCCACCGAAACGGGGTGGGTTTCCCCAGGGCATTGTAACGCGCTATGCAGAGTGGAAATGCCCTGGGTTCCCAGGATGTATGCATACGGGCCCAGGGTAATACCCAGTACAGTTGGACGTCAAGACTTAAAGAGAAATGTGCCGGAGTTTGAGTTTTCTAAAAAGCATTTGTTTTGTTCAATCAAGCAAAAAGCATCTTATTACACGTAAAGGTCACAACATGAATTAATTAATCAAGATTCGCAGGTCCTAAATTGTAGGTTGATAGGCCTACTCGGAATATACATGTAATGTATATGGACGCATGATGTCATGGCTTGTGAATAAATTGGTCTGATGTTTCTGTCAAATGCCCATCGTTTTCGCAGTTGTAGAGTTAACCCAGACGCCCGCCCATCTGACGGCCACCCAAAACATGAAGGTGAAGATGATAAACTGACTGGCCCCCGTCTGGACCACTGTTAATGACGATACGGTATCCATTGTCAAGGCCAAGTCTTTCAGCAGTTTTACGTGCAACACACAGCAGATGACCCAGGAGCTGAAAAGAACAAAACACAATTTCTTGTGAAATTATTTTCAAAACCTAAAAAAAACAATTTACAACAGACTTTGATTTCTCTTACATGTAGTCCACAGGACTCCAGAAGATGGCTGACGCTGGATTCAAATCCGGGATCTGTGAATTGTGGCATGAACGATGATGAAGGAAGCAGAAGTAAACATTTCTGCATTTGGCAATCCTATATTTACCTCTTTGTCATCATCGGTCGACTTCATAACAGAAACCAATGGTTTCCTTGGTATAATCAAAAAGTGGGTTGGGGCCTGAGGGTTGGCGTCCTTCAGTGCAACACACTGAAAACAAAAAGATCGGAAACCATATTGTGTTTGGTCATGGTGTCTGTGTGTGTGTGTGTGTGTGTCTGTCTGTCTGTCTGTCTGTCTGTCTGTCTGTCTGTTCAGTCTGTCACACCTGTAACTTTGTTCCTGCAAGAGCTACAGACCTGATGTGACCTACCCCCAAGTAACATGACCTGAGCTACAAGATGGAATGAAAATTTCCGGTCTCCGATACCTGGTTCATGGTGAAATTGATATATCAAAAGTTGAGATTTTGTCTGTCACACTTTTGTTTCTTGAATAACTTGTCTCCGAGGCAAGCTAGAGCACTAGTAACAAGTTTCTTCCCTATGTTTATGACCCTTGGCAAGATACTGGCATCAACGAANAGTCAGAATCTCGTGATGGTAGAAGCCTAAAACCTTCACCTATACCTAGGTTATCAAGGATGAGCGTTCAGATTACGCAATGACCTTGAAGGTCAGAGGTCAAGGTCAAGGTCAAACAGTTCTAAAGCGCAAATCTCCTCGTAATTTCACGAGAAAACGAATTAGAAGCCTGAATTAACCATCCCCGACAGGCTCATATCAGGGATCCTGTTCCAGTTACGCAATACTTCTCAAGGTCAGAGGTCAAGGTCACAGTTAACTAGCTCTGAGTAGTAAACTTCTCATCGGAAACCATTGACATCGCTCCGATGTCCTGCTCTTGTTTGGTCACGAAAGGGGGTGCGTCATGGAAGATTTTTGATGGTTTACCTACATGTAAAGTTAGGCCGATCTTTTATGTCTTTGACAAACTCAAATTCAAATTACATGTAGTTCAGGCTAGGCCAAAATAATTGCCTGTTTGAGTTACCTACAGTCGAAGGTAAGAAGAATATTTTTCTCTTCTTCATTGTGAGACAATATTCGCTGGTGAAAATCAATAAAGAAATGTTCATTGAAATTACTAACCAGATTTAAGGTATGACACCTGATTTCCTAAATCGGCACAGACGTATATGTATAGAAATGTGCCACTGCAAAATGATCTTATGGCAACTGGACTCCGAACCACAGGGACTTGACGCTGTGTACTGCGTACTGAGTACTTTCACTTTCGTAGCCTACATCACACACACGAACACGATAGAAACAGTAACATCGCATAATCAATATTCTAAACAAATCCTCACCTTGTCATCTTCATATATAAACGTTGCAGGTACATCCCCTCGGATGATCTTGCCGAAAATTGTATCTCCTTCGGGCTGAACAGTAGCCGCTTTCGCCAGCTTCACTTCTTGGCCTTCCACCATGTACGGAGAAAGCCTTATGTCTTGGACCTCGTCTGCCATGTTTGAAGTTAAATGTATTATCCCGGTGTATTGTCCAGCCACTGGTGTTGGGTCCGCGTTTTACTGCGATTGCCCAACCTTTGTTCATGAAAAACAACCTTATATCGCGAATCGAAAACAGTAATAATCTCAATAATGCCTTGAACAGCATTTCAAAAGAGGAATTGAGAATATTACATGTAACTGCAGGAAACAAATTTTATTGCATGTCTCAAATCCTAAAAGGGAACTATTTTTCGCATGGATACAGCTAAATGGTTGTGATATCCCAATGTGCCCAGCTAGTTTCTGTTTCCATATTATATCGATACATGTGAACCCTACAACGAACCTTTCGATCACGTAAGTCCAAGTCAACTGTTTAATTAGCGACTTCCGGCAAGGCTCCGTATCGTCGATCCGTATCACGTATGACGTATCGAGCTAATGCATTTTCTATTGAAGTCATTATACCAATGCATGTACAACGTATGTCATGGTTGGGCAAACGGTGGGACTTCCCTAGGCCCCTTTTGGACCTGGGTCCTGACGTCATCCACATTACCTGGCAGGGTTGACAAGCAAGCTCCCAATTCTGCTTATATTTTGTATAGCCTTTTGGATGAAATTCCACATTTGGTTACAAGATGGCAAAAATTACCGGTATGCCAATGCTGTTCTCCAATCAACTCTAATCGCAGGCCAGACATACAGAATACATGAAGAAATAGAACAGGGAAAGTCCTTAGTCCCGACGAACATGAAACAGTCTCTGGATACAAATCGATAAGGACGATACCTGTAATTCTCGGAGGAAAGGCTCAGAGGAAAGTCGCTGAAGAAAGCCATGGTGGAAAGTCTCACGAATAAAGGACTGGACATCCTCCCAGAGTAGGGGTTTTTACCTCGCTCCTCGTCATCCACTCACTTTGTGTGCAAGTGTATATGAAGAGGAGCGAGACCAAAGCCCTGCTATGGGAGGATGTCTTTTAAATACCCCCCTCACCCATGGATTTGGACACATCGCGTCATGAAGCTGCAGCAGACGGAAATAGCATGCCCCACACCAAAACAAGCTGCAACTTTACTGCAAAGAAAAAAAGAGTGATTTGCATCACTTAACAAATAAGAGCTACAGATAAATCTCCAAAACGTACACCATAGAAAACCCATCACGACTAATAAAATCCAACCCAAAGCTCGAAATAGATGATCGCGAGTGGTGCTGCCCTCTACGAAGAGTATATCAAACCAAGGTACCTTGTGGTACACACTCAACGCGAATGAAGCAAATACACAGACTAATTGCGAATGAAATGTACGGAAAATCATGTTGTGTACTCTACCCAACATGGGGGAGGTTATGTCCTCAGGGCCAAGTGTTGGTGTGCTTGGACTGCAGGCCCCTGGCAATGTACATAATAGTCCTGCGCCAGTATGCGCACGCCCTGAGCGAAACGGGCCTACTGGGTCTTTACTAGTACAAGTATACTGACGTTTCAGATTTTGAAGTCTTGTCTAAAAAGTGAATGTTGTCGCAAGAAAACTCTATAACAGGAGAATGATATATATATATGCCGTGGAGAATGCCTTACTAACGCCCCTGATGCTAACGTCCCTGTATCTTCTGTGAGAGTGGGGAGTTGGATGATGAATTTATCATCTTCTAAATACTAGTAGACTGATGCTCTCTTCATCAAGACAGTAGAAGGAAGTTTTTGCCAACGTTGGAGCCGAATGTTATCTCCTTTGTAAATATTATGAAGTCGGAATCAGAAGTAACACTGCGAAACTAAGCAGCATTTTTGTATAAAGCCAGAGAGAGGAGAGATGATGCGCATAATTTAGTGTTTCCTATGCGCTCATGCGCATGTGGGAGAGGTCCATCTACACATGTATCTCTCTCTCTCTCTATTCGATCGTATGTATATTCGGCGTTACAATTCACTGAGCCTTTGGTAACCATCTTTTTTGTAGGAAAAATGCTGTCAAATTTGTATGGGCCCGAGGCCTAAAATAAATGAAATGATATATCTAGAGATAGCCAGTGCATCTTTCAGAAGTTTCGTCTCTCCTCGCGACAAGCACACGAAGTCACAGTCCACCGACTGCGATATGCCCTTTTATTCATTTATTTAAGAAATCAGACGATGCGTGCTTGTACGCGAGTTGTTTCCTGAGCTACGTTTATTCGGACCCCTCCGAAGAAACTCCACTAAGTTACATGTAGTTACATTCCATCCCCACAGATGGTAGCAGCATCGATCACGTATTTTCGAAAGTGAAAGAAATGATAATCACTGTACCTTTTAGTGCTTTCGGCAGAAGCAGGATCTTCTCTTCTTATCTGCAATTCTTGACACTTTGAGAAAAAACAGGATCTGTTCTCTTTTCTTCCGTTCTTGTGTCTTGTGCTTTTGGTAAAAAACAGGATCGACATATATTATCACATTCCTTATGTTCTTGTTTCTTGTGCTTTTAGCAAAAACAGAATCTATCATTTTCCTTCTGTTGTTATGTCTTGTGCTTTTAGTAAAATTAGGATCTATTATCACTTTTCCTTCTGTTCTTGTGTCTTGCGCTTTTAATAACAGGATCGATTATCACTTTCCTTCTGTTGTTATGTCATGTGCTTTTCGTAAATTCAGGATGTAATCACTTTCGTTCTGTTCTTGTGTCTTATGCTTTACATGATCTATTACTATCATTTTCCTACTTTCCTTCTGTTCTTGTGTTTTGTGCTCAGCAAAAAACACAGGATCGCGACCTGTTATAACTTTGCATATGTTCTTGTGTCTCATGCTTTTACGTACGTGATCTATTATCACTTTCTTTCTGTTCTTGCGTCTTATGCTTTTACGAACATGATCATTTATCACTTTCCTTCTGTTCTTCTGTCTCATGCTTTTAAATGATCTATTATTACTTTCCTTCTGTTCTTGTTTCTTGTGCTTTTAATAAAAACAGGATGTGTTATCACCTTTCTTCTGTTTCCTGCAAAAAAGAACAGTTGCCTGCAAAAAAGAACGATCTGCAAAAAAAGTTCCCTGCAAAAAAGAACAGGATCTCGATCTGTTTCTTCTGTTCTTGTTCCTTGTGTTTTTAGTAAAAACAGGATCTATTTTCACTTTCCTTCCGTTCTTGTTCCTTGTGTTTTTAGTAAAAACAGGATCTGTAATATCACTTTCCTTCTATTCTTGTGCCTTGTGCTTTTACATGATCTATTATTACTTTCCTTCTGTACTTGTGTCTTGTCTTTTTAGCAAAAACAGGATCTGATAACTTTTCTTGTTCGTCTGTCTTGTGGTTTAAGCAAAGCAGGATCTGTTGAACTCAACACTGCAACAAGGAGTGACCAATACAGGTACGTCTGTCGATCTGTAAAGTGGAAGTTCCCTGCAAAAAAAGAAACGACAAAATGACACTCAGATAATATGGGCATATTACATAATGCATGTCAGAGAACTCATCAGTCTACATTGAAACAGTAGCAGGAGCCAAGACACAACTTCGTTAACTGATGATATTGCCGTAAGATGGCAAAGCTGTCCACAAAGCCAGGGTCTAGCGAAATATTTTCCTCTGTGAAATATTGTAACGTACCGCGCCCCACGAGTAAACGCCAGAGGCAGCTCAGTCGATATAGTAATGAGGAACCCGCACACTAACGTCACAACGTGGCGCTGCGAGCGATGTGACCGAAATCTCTTTTTTCTAACGTTATTTCCATTTATTTCTGGCGTGAAAATAAACCATTTGTGTTGGTCGCACGGCAGTAAAACTTACATCATCGTGTAGCAGATGAAATTTTCTTAAAAACTCATTCCTTTTTTTCTTAAAATTAAGAGATCCGATAGCGATAAGGACAACGTCATTTGTGTCATTCTTCCTGTAGCAAAATGTACAGGCATTTTTTTCATGACGCAACGTCAACACCGAAAACAACGTCAATGACGTCGTTTCGGTACAATCGCTCGCAGCGCCGACCTGTCGGGATAAACTGCAGGGCGGGTTCCTCATTGATTCATCATTCGTTCGCCTACCTTGAGCACCATCTCGATTTAACGACCTCGCTTACTGCCATATTTGATATAGGCTACAGGGGCGGATCCAGGTTTCTGAATGGAGAGGGCGAGGACACAGCGCAAATACGGCGAGGGGAGTTCCGGGGCCTCCGCCGGAAAAATTGGAAAATTTAATGTTTTGAAAGGGGACTGGTGAGGTGCCCCCCCCCCCCCCCC